>JAVTVY010005268.1:0-42118 GCA_036873755.1 Hanleya hanleyi
CCCCCGGAAGTCTTTTGGCGATTTCTTTCCAACGGCTTGGAGTATGGTCATGAAAATTTACCCACTTGTCAATCTAGATACGAGGAAGATATACACGGGTGTAGTATTACCATATTTGGAAGTGGGATGTAAACAAATACACAGTTATCCCCCCTGCTAAGGGGAATTCTAAGTCGTCAAGATATGTACTCCGTAAGACATGTAAAGGAGGTGCTCCTATGTAAAGGAGGAATTTACGAAGGATACGACACACACACCACATTTCCAATAGAACAGACATTATACTTCCTTGATTAAGGCCTTTGTTATGGCATCCCTCTTGCAGCCTCACCTTGACAAGCATTTCTTTCCATTTATAGCAGTAATACTAGAATAAATTTGCACGAAATGTCTCGCCCATGTCGAAGTTGTATAATATCACAAGAGACTTTTAATTAATAATACCTTGCAAAACAGCATAACACCAAACAGCATAACACCAAAGATATAATGGATAATTCTCAAAATTTAGAAAATCTGTTTCCTTCAATTCTCCATAGACATTACAAATATAACAGCATTTTGCACTCTTAATAGTAAAAACACCTACACTGTTCAAATAGAATTGCCCAGCCTTTGTGCTCATGGTACCTGTGGTGGAGAAAGTCCCACTGTTCAGTCAGAGACAGGGTTGCAAGGTCTTGCAGGCTAAAGCATACACCCATGTTCATATGCAAATATTCTTCCAAAGCCAAAGAACTGGGGAAACACTGGAGGAATCAATCCAGTGGGCTTGTAAATGCAGGTCACCTGTAGAATCCAGATCACAATTTTTATGCAAATACTTATGCAGAAGTTTCTGCTGGTCAATATTGTCAGAGGCAGCCTGCCACTCATTTACATTTCAAAGACATGTTTCCTGAATAGAACAGACTGCAGTCACTGGCTTGATGCAATGACTTTGGTTTAAATGCCTATCTGACATGTATAATCATTATACATGTCAGATAGGCATTATGAATATTCAACTCCAAAATACTTTTAGAGAATTCAAAACAAATTTTCAATATATTTTCCATTATACTGTGAATGTTAAGTAATTTGATTAGTTAATATTTATAAAAATATGTTGCTTTCTGATATCTCTTCGACATGGGCGAAGCATTTCTAGGGAATATGTTTCAATTTTGCTGTGCACATGAGAGCTCAAGCTTGTATCTTTGTTATATTTTGAGTGCCTAAATGGATGCCAGCACAAAGGCCTTAACTAAGCTTATAGTGCAAGAAACATAATTATTAAACATTACTGCCAACTTCCTGTGTCTACTTCTGATCGCTTGTCAACCCCCGGACAACTCCAGCGCACAGGTGAACTGGCGAAACGTCATGCAGCAATCCCCCCATGACCGTGGCGCGCCGCAGTGCCCTCTATGTTTACAAAACATCCCTGTATGTGTGTATTGGAAGAGTGCCATTGGAAGTGGATGATAAAAGATAATCGAATTTACATTGTATGTAATTTTAGGGCTTAATCCAGTTGAGTATAGTAGCTGCCAACCAGTAACTGTAAGCGAATATGACCAGTAAGCGAACAGGCCCAAACAATAGAGGTAAAATACTAAATTTGAGGACATGAACAATTCCCAAAACTTGTTCAACTACTTGATTAGTTTGTAATTTCTACTTACAAAACTGGATCACTTTTACCATGGTTACCCGAAATTTGTTAGAAAAAACCCCAGATGAATCGAGATGTTGCTCAGGATAAAAATAGATAAAATATTTTGAGATTTGCATTCATTGTACAAATTGACCACTAGGCGGATCACAACAGTAATTACATTTCAAGTTTGACAAATTTATGGTGAATCTGAAAAAATATTTTTCATATATCGATGTAGACCCGTTAGGGCCTGATGACCCTAGGGTCATCCAGATATATATAGGGGAGCTGTAACTCTTGTAACAGAAAATGCCCGGTTTACTCTTGCACAAAACAAAGTTCTTGCACTGAAAGAAATAGTTCTGACGCTTTTTCTTCTTGATAACCTTTTTTTTGTCTTTTGAATTATTTTTGTTGTTCTTTTATGTAAGCTGAATATAGTAGATGTGTTTTGATGTTTTCTCAAGTGCTCAGTTGTTGATTTTGAGGGTTTGATGTTTCTCAGTATGTGAGCGAGATAGACGGAAAACGGTTCCACTGAAGAATTCCAAATTTGTTATGCTTATTTACCTAGTCAAGGACCAGAAGCCTATTGAATTGGGACCTGATTGGGTGGAAATGTTGGCGGCCATCTTTAATTTTATGCAAAATGGAAAATGATCCATATCTCGGAAACCATTCAACTGTTCAATACGAAGTTGGTATACATCATCGATACATCAAGCAACTTTCAATGAATTACCAAACCGGCTTTTCTGATTAGCTGGAAATCCTGGAGGCCATCTTTAATTTATGCAAAATCGATAATGATACATATCTCTGTTACCATTCAATTGTTTTATAAGAAAGTTGGTATACATCATCGATGCATACAGATACTTTAAATCGGGACCTGATTGACTGAAAACCCTGGTGGCCATCTTTAATTTATGCAAAAACTTTAATGATATGTATCTCTGATATCATTTAAGTGTTCTACATGTATACCAAACTTGGTATACAGCATCGATGTATCAAGAGACTTGCAATGAATAACCACATCAGTTCCTCTGAGTGGGGAGAAGGATGGGCGGCCATCTTTAATTTATGTGAAATCATTAATGATCTCGTTCTCTGATACCGTTCCAGTGCTGGATGTAAAATTTGGTATACATCATTGATGCGTCAAGAAACTTACGACAAATGACAGTTCTGGTTTCTCTAATTGGGCGGAAACCTTGGTGGCCATCTTTAATTGCAAAATCTTTAATGATGTACATATCTCTGATACCATTTCAGTGTTCTATACGAAACTTGGTATACAGCATCAATGTATCAAGAGACTTTCAATTAATTATCACATCAGTTCCTCTGAGTGGCGGGAAGGATGAGCGGCCATCTTTAATTTATGTGAAATCATTAATGATCTCTACATGTATCTCTGATACCGTTTAAATGCTCGATGTAAAATTTGGTATACTTCATTGATGCATCAAGAAACTTATGTAATTAATATCGGTTTCTCTGATTGGACGGAAACCTTGGGGTCATTCCTAATTGCAAAATTTTTGATAATCTGTATATTTGTGACTTGACTGCTTGGTGTTCCTGACATCTTGGTCCAAATTGAATACATTATGAATGTACCCAGAGACGAGGGGTTTTCAGATGCGCAGCTTCGTATTGTTATTTACTGCTGAAGGATATGCTTTCGATTATCTGAAAAAAGTGAAAATTTTTACAAATATTGGTAACATGCAGTGAAGACATTATTGTCCCCCGCCGCAACGCGGCCGGGGACTTTAAAATGGTTCTTGCTTCTATGTGTCCGTGCATGCACGGACATGTCCGTGCAAATACTTCGTAAGCAATAACTTCTAAATGCTTTGTCGGATTCCTCCGAAATTTGGCATCTGCATTCTTTGCGACAAGACGTCTATTGGTATTACGTTTCAGCAAGATCCGCCTGTAGGTGGCGCCACTGGGGTCTTGCTTCTATGTGTCCGTCATGTCCGTGCAAATACCTTGTAAGCAATAACTTCTAAATGCTTTGTCGGATTCCTCCGAAATTTGGCATCTGCATTCTTTGCGACAAGATGTCTCTTGGTATTACGTTTCAGCAAGATCCGCCTGTAGGTAGCACCACTGGGTCTTGTTCCAATCTTTAGTGCATGTCCGTGCAAATACTTCGTAAGTGATAACTCCTAAATGCTTTGTCGGATTCCTCCGAAATTTGGCATCTGCATTCTTTGCGACAAGACGTCTCTTGGTATTACGTTTCAGCAAGATCCGCCTGTAGGTGGCGCCACTGGGTCTTGTTCCAATCTTCTGTGCATGTCCGTGGTTTCCATTCAAATTCTTCACAAGCGATAATTTCCAAATGCTTTGTCTAATAATTAGGCATCCCTAAATGCCTAAATGCGTTTGTCATTTGTTCTTCTTTCTTCCGCTTCTCGCTGTTCTGAATTTCATGTCACTTTAAATGAAGGACACCATTTTCTTAAATTTGCTGTCCAGTCCTTCTATTCCACATCATATGATTTACACTAAAGCTTTTGCAGGAACCATATTTTTTTTCAGAAGTATAATATGAAATAACTGGCAGGGGAATCCCGCAGTACCGAACCTGTGTTAGTTTTGAATTTTGTGTAGTCTTAAATGGAGGACATTTCCTTCAACTTTGCTATGAAATCATTCTATTCCACATCATATGATTTACCCTAAAGCTTTTGCATGAACCTTATTATATTTCAGAAGTATAATATGAAATAACTGGCGGGGAAATCCCCGCAGTACCGGACACCTGTTTTTTAAAATTTCGTGTCCGCTTAAATGAAGGACAACATTTTCTTTAATTTTGGTCATTTCCAGCGTGACAGACGGGACAAGAGATCGCCACCATGTGATGTTAACGTAACTCACTACCAAACTAAAGTTAATAAAAATCTAAGCAAAAACTTATCAGTGGTTAGTGAACTAGTTGTCCTTTAACTTAAGACAGAAACATTGAAATAATTATTATTAATATTTTCTTTTCAACTGGAATCGACAAATGTGACAGACGGGACAAGCAGGGACCACGCATTTAAAAAAGGAATAGACAAGATAGATTTCTATCTCCTTCTCAAATGAAAATCAACTTTTAATGTAAATCAAATGTTAGTGGACTAATCAAGTAATCAGAGTTAGGGTTAACAGTTTTTCTATGAAGAAGATTAATTATGGATTTTTGCCAATTAGTGACGTGACAGACGGGACAACTTATTGTGACAGACGGGACATTATCTCATGGCCTATAAATTATCTTCCTGTTTCCAGACTTTTATTAATAATGTAGATCAATGCTACAACTAAGATGTTCATTGTGCACTAGTTTACTTCACATTGTTTGGTTTTAGGTCATATTTTCACAAAATCCGCTGTTATCAGTTCAGTGTCCCGTCTGTCACATGTCCCATCTGTCACAATTTAATATATTTACACATTTGTATGTACATGTATTTTGCATTGCAAACTTAATTTTTCAAGGCATATAGGTTTGTGCATTTATCAGAATGTTCATTGCATCTAGATTACTAAACATTGTTTGATTTGGGGCCATATGAACACAAAACTCAATAATCTATGGCTGCTTTTTGAAGCATTTTGTGACAGACGGGACAGATATGGAGTTGAAATTTATATCAGCGTATTTGACCAAGAATGAAACAATTGATTGTATCTGGTTGAGAGATGTTACAGTAGATAAATAATAATGTTACTGGCTTTTTTTCCTTCTTAAAATTTATTGTACTCTAGAAAAACCTAAAAAATCATCCGTTTTTGTGACAGACGGGACACCTACACCATGCAGTAAAATTTTTCAATTATTTTGGAAATAATTACTTTAATTGTAAAATGGTATACACTGTGGAACTTATACATGATGTTGTATTTAAAAAACAAAGAAACATTTTGTTGAGTTAAGTTTCCATCTCTGGAGGAAAATCATGAATTTGGTATACATTTTAGCAAAAAATGTTTCAGAATTTTATCCATATTCGAGTGCAGATTTTCAAAAGCCTGACAGTTGCAGATGACAAAAAACCTACTTTCTTGAAACTTTGATTAATATAGCTTAAATAAAAATCACAATTAAGTATGCTGAGGGAAAGTGAAAATTTGTCACCCGTGCAACATTTATGTGGAAATGACCTTTTGTTATCAAATAATTGTATCTCACATCATATGATTTACCCTAAAGCTTCTGCAGGAACCATTTGTGTTCACAGTGTAACTTACTATATTAATTACAACTGAGTTCTTAAAGTTTGGGTGCACACTGTGCATATGATCAATTTCCTGAATTGAATTGAATTCCACCTTGTAGTTTTTCGGACTGTGATAGATGATGGCATGCAGTTGTCAGTGTGGTTGTTTCATGTACAGGGAGCTTTCTATGGCTTTCATGTCAGCACACCTACCACTACCCTCAAGAAGAGCATGTCCCCATCCCCAGGGCGCCGAGCCGCACCCTCTATCTCCCAAACTAGCCCTCGACCGACCCTCATATATTGTGTTTGAGCATACATGTATCCAATATATCTTGGCAGAAGCTGAAATTTGTGTTGTCTGCAATATCCTTCAACTTTGCTATGAAATCATTCTATTCCACATCATATGATTTACCCTAAAGCTTTTGCATGAACCTTATTATATTTCAGAAGTATAATATGAAATAACTGGTGGGGAAATCCCCGCAGTACCGAACCCCTGTTTTTTATGCCCCCCCCCCCGTCTAACTAGAGGGGGGCATATAGCGATCGCTTTGTCCGTCCGTCCGTCCGAATATCTTGTCCGGGCAATATCTCGGTTAATATTTCATGGACAGGATTGAAACTTGCATGGACTGTGGCCAGTGGCTCGTAGTTGTGCAGCGTAGAGTTTTTTCCGAGTTCCGTTATAATTTTCAAGAGTTATGGCCCTTTTTCTGAAATCTCTGTGAATGGGTCTTGTCCGGGCTGTATCTTGGTTAATGTTGTATGGACAAGTATGAAATTTGCATGATATGTGGTTAGTGACCCACAGTTGTGCAGCGTAAAGTTTCTCCACGTTTCGCTCATATTTTCAAAAGTTATGGCCCTTTGTTCCTGAATTCTTCATGAATCGAGACTTGTCCGGGCTGGATCTCGGTTAATATTGTATGGACAATTATGAAATTTGCAGGATGTGTGGTCAGTGCCCTATAGTTGTGCAGCGTGAAGTTTCTCCACGTTTCGCATATATTTTAAAGAGTTATGGCCCTTTTTTCTTCAAATCTTTGTGAATTGGAACTTGTCCGGGCTGGATCTCGGTTAATATTGTATGGACAATTATGAAATTTGCAGGATATATGGTCAGTGCCCTGTAGTTGTGCGGCGTGAAGTTTCTCCACATTTCGCCTATATTTTCAAGAGTTATGGCCCTTTTTCTTCAAATCTTTGTGAATTGGGATTTGTAAGTCTGGATCTCGGTTAATATTGTATGAACAAGTATGAAATTTGCATGATATGTGGTCAGTGACCCATAGGTATGCAGCGTGAAGTTACTCTGTTTTCGGTTATATTTTCAAAAGTTATGGCCCTTTGTTTAAACCTAAGTGAATGGGATATATTTATTTGTCCAAGCTGGATCTCAGTCCATAACCGATTTGAACCGGGAAAATGGCTATATTATATGTTACATTCCAAAGCAGACAACATAGGTCCTGAAGTATGAAATTGCCCCCAAAACAGTGAATTGGGTGCAAAATTCAAAGTTCACTGATCGCTTCATAATTTCACCACAATATACTCCCAAGGAATGTAGGTCTCATAACCAGGTCAAATTTTCGGAGTTGGTGAAAGGCCTGGCGACCATCTTGCATCGAAGCATCGTATTATCACTTGTTGCTTGATACTTGGAATATGTATTACATGTATGTGAGGCATGGCAAAAAAGTGATTGAAACAGAATTTTTATAATTATCCAAATTAGGCCTCCACCAACCAATAAAGAAATGCAGAACAATGGCGGGGCAGTGTTGGATCAAAGTGGAAGGGAGGGCATACAATTGAGCAATATCTCTGATTGCTTCCTTCCTGTGTTTAAATTTCATGTTGTCTTAAATGAAGGACAACATTTTCTTCAATTTTGTTATCAAATAATTGTATCTCACATTATATGATTTACCCTAAAGCTTCTGCAGGAACCATTTGTGTCCACAGTGTAACTTACTATATTAATTACAACTGAGTTCCTAAAGTTTGGGTGCACACTGTGCATATGATCAATTTCCTGAATTGAATTGAATTCCACCTTGTGGTTTTCGGACTGACAGATGATGGCATGCAGTTGTCAGTGTGGTTGTTTCATGTACAGGGAGCTTTCTATGGCTTTCATGTCAGCACACCTACCACTACCCTCAAGAAGAGCATGTCCCCATCCCCAGGGCGCCGCGCCACACCCTCTATCTCCCAAACTAGCCCTCGCCCGACCCTCATATATTGTGTTTGAGCATACATGTATATATCTCCAATATATCTTGGCAGAAGCTGAAATTTGTGTGTTGTCTGCAATATTGGGATAATTGCAACCCCAAAAGATTTCAATTTATCAGGCACAGACCCATGTTTTTGTATTTGGTAAATGGATCCCTTGTCTACATGTATATATTTTTGCTTGGAATTGTTTTTCTTGCCAATCCGCTTCTGGGTGGCGCCACCTTGGGCCAAATTAAATTGCATCTCCAGACAATAACTTTTGAAAACCTTAAGCATTCTTTCCAAATTTGGTGTGGTGGTACCTTGTCTCAAGATCTGGCTTGAGAATGTTTTTCATGTTGATAGGGGAACTACGTGAAAGCTAAGTTAAGTGTTTCCAGACAATAACTTTTAAAAACTTGAACCGATTCATTCCAAATTTGATGTGTAGGTACCTTGCCTCAATTTCTCGTTTGGCATTGTTTTTCATGCCGACCCACTTATAGGT
This sequence comes from Hanleya hanleyi, assembly GCA_036873755.1. Classification (NCBI taxonomy): domain Eukaryota; kingdom Metazoa; phylum Mollusca; class Polyplacophora; order Lepidopleurida; family Hanleyidae; genus Hanleya; species Hanleya hanleyi. The sequence goes on from JAVTVY010005268.1 coordinate 8,609, forward strand.
GGTGCCACCTGGGGGTAAATTTAAAATTGTTTCCAGACAATAACTTTTTAATACTTAATAATGAACTTGGTATACATGTACCTTACCTGAAGGTTTCACTTGGTATTGTTTTTCTTGTCGATCTGCTCATAGGTGGCGCCACCTGTAGGCCAAGTTAACATTTTCTGTTTCCCATGTCAAGGGATCTTGCTTCAAGATCTCGGTTGGGATTATTTTTTATGCCTATCTGCCTACACATGGTGCTACCTGAGGGCCAAGGTAAAATTACATTTCCGGACAGTAACTGTTGGACCTTAATGGATTCTTTTAAATTTGGTATGTGGATACCCTCAAGTTATCTTATGGGGCCATGTTAATGATGTTTTTCCTAAGTTTTACGTTTTTACTTTCTCCACAAATTATGAATGTTTCCTTTACTAAAGATGCAAAAGGCATGCCTCCAATCGTATTCGATCGACTGTATCTAGTTGCATATGCATTCCTTGTGACAAGATGTTGATTGGTATTGCGTTTCAGAAAGATCTGCCTGTAGGTGGCACCATTAGGGTTCTATCCGCTCTTTTCTGCTGCAAGCAATAACTTTGAAACGCTTTGAAATGTTGCTCGAAATTTGGTTTCCGGGTAATAACTTGAGAACTGCTCATCAAATTCTTCCCAAATTAGGCATGCATATATACATTGTACCTTGCCATGAGATGTTGCTTGGGAGTGCGTTATCCGCTTCTGCTCAGAAAGTGACGCCACCTGATGACAAAATCTGAGATTTGTTTTTGGCCAATAACTTGAGAACTGCATGCTCATCGGATTCTTCTCAAATTTAGCATGCATTTACATGTACCATGCCGGGAGATGTTGCATGGGATTGTCTTTCACTCACTTGCACTTACAGGTGGTGCCACCTGGTGGCAAAATCCCAAATTTGTCTCCGGGTAATAACATGACCTAAGATGTCGCTTGAGATTGCATTTCGCCCACTTCGCCAAAATTTGTTTTCAGCTATTAACTTGAGAACTGCTCATCGGAATCTCCTCAAATTTAGCATGCATGATTGTGTTTCGCTCACTTTTACTTGCAGGTGATGCCACTTGGTGGCGAAATACCAGCATGACCAGATTTGTTTCCGGGTAATAACTTGGGAACCGCTCATCAGATTCTTCTTAAATCTGGTATGAATATATCGTGACATATGATGTCGCTTAGGATTGCGTTTCGCCCGCTTGTGCTTACAGGTAGCACCACCTCGTGTCGAATCTAAATTTGATTTCGTTCATCAGGTTTTTCTCCAATTTGGTATGCAGGTACCATGCTATGATATGTCCCTTGAGATTGTATTTCACCTGCTTTTGCATACTGGTGGCGACACCTGGTGGAAAAAACTGAAATTTGTTTCTGGCAATAATTTGACAACTGCTCATCGGATTCTTCTCAAATTTGGTATTCATGTGTCATAAGATGTCACTTGGGATTGTGTTTCGCACACTTGTGCATACAAATCTAAATTTGGTTTCCGGGCAATAACCCCGGCTCTTCAGATTCTTCCCAAAGTTTGTATGCTGATACACCATGTCATCAAATGATCCTTGGGATTGCATTTCGCCCACTTGGACCTACAGGTGGCGACACCTGGTGGCAAAATTTGGTTTCCGGACAATAGGTTGAGGATGCATTCAGCTTCTTGTCAAATTTGGTTTTCAGATAATATGCCTTGAGATGTCACTTGGGGTCGCTTCTCGGTTACATAATTTCCATGCTTCATTGCATGGAAGCTAATTTACAGAAGCAAAAAATGTTCAGTCAACCGTTCTAAGTTGATTTTAAAACTTGGGAAGGCAGAATTAAGACCCTCTACATCCAACGCCTATGAAGTATAGCAGTTGCCTCCCTCATGTATATCCCCTCGAGACCAACAATGCTAAACATATTGCTGCCATTTCGGTGGGGGACTTGGCATCCTCTGGCTGCTTGTTTTATCATTTCATCAGGTTGGCTTCATAATAAATGTCTGTCCCAACGGGGTTTTTTTAAAATATATATATCCTGTGTACAATTACACTAATGCACTAGAGATCCTTGTTGAGAGGAATGTGTGAGACTACAAGTATGGCTCTTCGCCATGAGATGGAACGTCAAAGAGTTAGTGGAATTATTCCAACAGCCTATTTGTCCCCCGCCGCAACGCTTTAAATGGTTCTTGCTTCTATGTGTCCGTGCATGCACGGACATGTCCGTGCAAATACTTCGTAAGCAATAACTTCTAAATGCTTTGTCAGATTCCTCCGAAATTTGGCATCTGCATTCTTTGCGACAAGACGTCTCTTGGTATTACGTTTCAGCAAGATCCGCCTGTAGGTGGCGCCACTGGGTCTTGTTCCAATCTTTAGTGCATGTCCGTGCAAATACTTCGTAAGCGATAACTCCTAAATGCTTTGTCGGATTCCTCCGAAATTTGGCATCTGCATTCTTTGCGACAAGACGTCTGTTGGTATTACGTTTCAGCAAGATCCGCCTGTAGGTGGCGCCACTGGGTCTTGTTCCAATCTTTAGTGCATGTCCGTGGATGTTCGTGCAAATGCTTCATAAGCGATAACTCCTAAATGCTTTGTCGGATTCCTCCGAAATTTGGCATCTGCATTCTTTGCGACAAGACGTCTGTTGGTATTACGTTTCAGCAAGATCCACCTGTAGGTGGCGCCACTGGGTCTTGTTCCAATATTTAGTGCATGTCCGTGCAAATACTGCGTAAGCGATAACTCCTAAATGCTTTGTCGGATTCCTCCGAAATTTGGCATCTGCATTCTTTGCGACAAGACGTCGCTGGTATTATGTTTCAGCAAGATCCGCCTGTAGGTGGCGCCACTGGGTCTTGTTCCAATCTTTAACATGTTTAATGCATGTCTGTTCATGTTTGTTCAAAGCCTTCGCGAGTGATAACTTTCGAACAATTTGTCGGATTTCTTCGAAATTTGGTAAATGCATTCCCTGCGACAAAACACTGTTGGTGATGCGTTTCAGCAAAATCCACCCGGAGGTGGCGCCACTAGAGTTCATTCCATGATTCCATGCTGCAAGTGATAACTTAGAAACACCTGGTCGAATTTCTTTGAAATATCCTACATATGTATCTTTCTGGGTAACATGAGAAACGTTGCGGCTCATCGGATTCTTCTCAGATTTGGCATGCATTTACCATGCCAGGAGCTGTTGCTTGGGATTGCCTTTCGCTCACTTGCACTCACAGGTGGCGCCACCTGGTGGCAACATCACAAATTCGTTTCCGGGTAATAACTTGAGAACTGACCATCGGATTCTTCTCAAATTTTGTATGAATGTACCGTGACATAAGATGTCGCTTGATAATGCATTTCACTGACTTGCGCCTAGAGGTGGCGTCACCTGGTGTCAAAATCTAAATTTGCTTTCTGGGCAATAACTTGAGGACCCTCATCGGATTCTTCTCAAATTTGGTATGCAGATGTCCCCACGATACCATGTTCCTTGGGATTGTATTTTTCCCGCTTCTGCCTACAGGTGGCGTCTCCTGGTGAAAAAATTTGTTTCCGGGCAATAATTTGGCAACTGCTCATCAGATTATTCTCAAATTTTATATTCATATGTGACCCGACCCAAATAACATGAACACCGGTGGGCATCTAGTACCGGCAATAACTTGAGGACCCCTCTTCAGAGTCTCAAAGTTCATATGCCGATACCATGACATGAGATGTCATTTGGGATTGTGTTTTGCCTGCTTGCACCTACAGGTGGTGACTCCTTGTGGCAAAGTCTAAATTTGGTTTCTGGGCAATAGGTTGAGGATGCCTTCATATTCTTGTCAAATTTAGTTTGCAGATAATATGCCATGAGTTGTCTCTTGGGGTTGCATTTCGGTTACATAATTTTCATGCTACATGGTAATTAAAGAAAATATATTACAGTAGCAATCAACATTCAGTCAGCCATTCGGAGTTGATCTCAAAACCTCGGAAGGTGGAAAGACCCCTCTGCTTCTTACGCCTGTGAAGTAGCTGTTGCCATCCTCATGAATATCTTCTGAAACCGACAGCGCTTATAAATATTGCTGCCATTTTGGCGGGGGACCTAGCATCCTCTGGCTGCTTGTTTACATTTAAATAGCCCCGTTTCAGTGCCTAAGGCTCTAGTTTAAACTTCCAACTATTGTGCCAAATATTAATGATATGTAATGGTACTTTAAGTTTTGGAGAAGTTATCAGACCAAATTGTGTCAATATATGACAAATTGGTAGAGTTATACACAGGTGATGCAAGTTTACATGGAAGTCCACTTTGAACAATATTGAGTATTTTGCATCTTCGCTTACCCAAGTCTAACACTACACGTGTTGCCTTGGCTGAACGTAACGCATTATCTGATCAGAATACAGGTCTGGTGATGTCATAGCGCTATAAATATTCCGTGGTCCATATTAGGGGAAGTGCAATGTATGACCTCTTTAAAATTCAAATTTGATTGACTCTTCGATGGAAATTAACACCAATACACCCACCACTTGCCATATTTGGAGATCACACGGGCAGACATCAAGGAAAATCCTAGCTGCATGGTGTTGGCAAGCTCCTATCTTGATCATGTTGATTGGCTATATGACATCACGTGCATTTCCCGGTTTGAACAGTTTACTCTATTCAATAAGTCAAGGTAAATGATGGAACGTTAGTGTAGTATTTAGCTTGAAAATGTGAAGATGAGTATTTTGTAGCCATGGACATACATACATGTGGTACAAGGCAGAAATAACTTGCTCATAAACGCGAGTGAAAAAAAAAATTTGTTTTTTTCACTCGCGTTTATGAGCAAGTTATTTCTGCCTTGTACTGTAGGCCTAACAGCAGTGGGGCTGCCAATCCCTCTGTCATATTGTATCTCAGGCATGTCAGGTTAAATTTAGACTATTCAGAGGGAGGAAATTGCCCTGTGATGTCACTTTATGTAACAGAGTATCATACAAGTCTTTACCACCTGTGGCAAAACATATGCCACTTGTTTAGTCAATCAAGGGTCACAGGAGGTCTCTTCTACAGTCAGTATCTGATTTGACTCCTTTAATTCATTCAAATGATCATTGGACATCAAGTTCAATTACAGTTCACGAATAACGCGGTATGTACTGTACAGAGTGACATAAAACAAATAAGTGTTAACATGAAAATTAATGTATAGAAAAAAAACACCAATATTAAAATAGACACGATAGAGGGTCTATTACATTGGAAAAAACATGTGCTCATGTATTTACAGATTGGAGGAGTTCAGTAAATTAATATGGCATACTGATACTTGACCATCACTCAAAGTTGTCTTGAAACAGTCTGCTGCCCTGAAACAATGTTTTCATTGGACTGACCACAGCTGGGGACTGTCCACCACCAAATGTAAAAACATTACAGCGATGAGTGTGATATTGATCATTAATTAGTTAATTATATCAGTATTCCTGTATGTTAATATGTCCCTCTGTAGTCAATGTCTCTTTGGGTATGTTGGGAGAAAGGAAATTTAGTCCTGCTCTTCTTGGCTAGAGAAACCAACTTGAGATTATCAATGACCAGTAAGAGTAATTGACTCTAGTCACCTGAGTCAAGTTTAGCAACAGTAAATTGTATAATAATCATTTTTCTTTCTGTTTCACTTTCAGATATATGGGTGCAGCTGCTACATGTACAGGATAATACATGTAGTTGAACATGATGTTTGAATATTACTATATGTAAGTTGATATTTGTCATAATCCTACAACTCTAATTTGGTAGATGAATTCTATTTGACAATGTCATAACTTCCATCTCTTCGCTATCCGTAAGAATGAGTGGTAAAGTTTGATTCTGACAAACCAAATCAGATAATACGTGTATATATGCCATTTCACTGAGTGCAAAATGCCAAAAGAAAGAATTGATCTTCATGCATCAGGGCTGGAAATCAGTTCTGCCCATGATAACCCATTCATATAGGTCACTCACTACCTCATTGGGAGCAATCCTTATTTCAAGCATGTGCATGGTGTCCTAGCATGCCTTCAGGCAATGATGGTATGGCTTGAATGGTAAGATTTTGACATTGAATCCCCAGGTCATGCAGGTCCACTATTGACTCTTTCGACATGTTTGTTCTCATTTTAACAATTTTTAACCTTGTGAAGCTTTCAGGAATAAATGATTAATTTCATGTTCTCTCACCTTTTCACAGCATCGTCATTGTGGTCTTCTTGAAACTATCAATATGGGCATGTGTGTTCTACTTTCGGGCTCAGAGAATTAGGTCAGCTCGGGCACAGAGAAGATTTGTGGTGGTGGATAGTCGTTCTACCGGAGTTCCTGTACACACTGCGCCCACTTCTATCCCATACAATGTGAGTTCACTCTACAAGCCCATTGCCAGTATTTTGCAAGGGGACAAATGGGCATGAGGGAGAAGGGGAGGGGGAATATAGGTATGAATTCCTAAACATTGATTACAAGAAAAAAAAACATACTGAAGCCAGATATAGGGTGTCATATTTAAAAATACACAATTTTCAGATATCAAAATGTTGATTCAAAACAACCACAGCCCTGGCATGAAATATATACAACCATGTGGGATAATGTGTACTAGAGTCAATGACCTGAGAGCTCATTCATATTATCCCTAAAAAATCCAGGTGAATCTTGTCAAGTTGGAAGACATGAAGATGTTAGACATTGGTTATTAGGCCTCAAAAAATAAGTAGAGTTCAGAGACAGCCCTCACAATTCAGAAAGGTCACCTCGGCAATAATTATGTCATATTAAAATATTCCTTTTTAACACCATGTTATATATTGCTGAGGTGAACTGATTATGCCACGGCATTTACCTCGGCAATTGCTGATTGCTGAGGTGAATTGTGTGGGCTGCAGAGATGGGGAAATCTTGTGGTGGTGGTGGTGAAGAAGTCTATTGATGATATTTACCCCTCGACTAAGTTTGGCCAAAGGGTATTGTCTGCATTGTCCATCTGTCTGTTGTTAACTAATCTTGCTTGTTAACTTTTGGAGGATGATTGTCAAATTCATATGACATTTATCTGGCAATGGGTCTGAAGCCTATTGAAGATGACTAATCTTAACAAGGTCAAATTCTAGTGTTGGTTATGTGTGTTGAAGGATTATCTCTAGGCTCTCCAAACTCATGATCTCTTGAGAGCCTGGCTTTCCCATATTTTATCTCTTAAGTTTTGGTTTCTGCAGTCAAAGGTATTTTTTATGATATTTTATTTAGGATCATAGACTCTCAAAATTTGTCTCTTTGAAGTTTTGATTTCTGCAGTATGCACAGGCTTTTACTAAACTCCATAAGGCTCTTGTTTATTTTGGGCTGTTTTTATCTCGCCTTACGAAGTAAAGGGGAGATATTGTGAGAGGGGGAAAGAGGATGTCGTCGTCGGTGTCGGTGTCGGTGTCCCCTGCCTGGAAATGAATGGGTTTTTGGTTTAGCAAGTTAAAAAAAAATCTAGAAAAATTAGAAAAAATATAAAAAAAATATAAAAAATATGGGGGGTGGGTATTGCACCTGGGGGTACTACCCCTGGGGTACTCTAATGTTAAAATCCCTATGAATGAGTTTTGCGTTTAGCTGAAGTGCACATGTACATCTGTACTTGGAAAGTTTCTTGCAGTTGTCAGCTGTCATTGGATGATTATGAAACTTGGTATACATGTTTCTTATGATAAGAGGATGTACCTGTGCTATTTTTGAGAAGAAATATTAATTTTTCTCAAAATTATGGCAAATGAAGAGTTTTCTGTTTAGGTAAATTGTACATGTAGGCCTCTACATGTATACATATACATCTACATGGTAACTTTGCTCCAGTTGTCAGCTGTCATTGGATGATTATGAAACTTGGTACACATGTTTCTTATGATTAGAGGATGTACCTGTGCTATTTTTGACAAGAAATATTAATTTTTCTCCAAATTATGGTAAATGAAGAGTTTTCTGTTTAGGTAAATTGTACATATACATGTCCATGGTAAGTTTGCTCCAGTTGTCAGCTGTCATTGGATGATTATGAAACTTGGTACACATGTTTCTTATGATAAGAGGATGTACCTGTGCTATTTTTGAGAAGAAATATTAATTTTTCTCAAAATTATGGCAAATGAAGAGTTTTCTGTTTAGGTAAATTGTACATACAGGCCTCTACATGTATACATATACATCTGCATGGTAACTTTGCTCCAGTTGTCAGCTGTCATTGGATGATTATGAAACTTGGTACACATGTTTCTTATGATTAGAGGATGTACCTGTGCTATTTTTGACAAGAAATATTAATTTTTCTCAAATTATGGCAAATGAAGAGTTTTCTGTTTAGGTAAATTGTACATGTAGGCCTCTACATGTATACATATACATCTACATGGTAACTTTGCTGCAGTTGTCAGCTCTCATTGGATGATTACGAAACTTGGTACAAATGTTTCTTATGATTGGAGGATTTATTTGTGCTATTTTTGAGATGAAATATTAATTTTTCTCCAAATTATGGCAACTGATTGAGTTTTGCGTTTAGCCGAAGTGCACATGTACATCTGTACACCACAGTTTGCTGCAGTTGTCAGCTGTCATTGAATGATTATGAAACTTGGTACACATGTTTCTTATGATTAAAAGATGTACCTGTGATACCATCCATACCATCACTACCATCCATACCATCACTACCATTCCTACCATCACTACCATCCATACCATCACTACCATCCATACCATTCCTACCATCACTACCATCCATACCATCACTACCATCCATACCATCCATACCATAACTACCATTCCTACCATCACTACCATCCATACCATCACTACCATCCATACCCTCACTACCATCCATACCATCGCTACCATTCCTACCATCACTACCATCCATACCATCACTACCATCCATGCCATCACTACCATCCATACCATCATTACCATTCCTACCATCCATACCATCACTACCATTCCTACCATCACTACCATCCATACCATCACTACCATCCATACAATCACTACCATCACGACCATCCATACCATCGCTACCATTCCTACCATCACTACCATCCATACCATCACTACCATCCATACCATCACTACCATTCATACCATTCCTACCATCCATACCATCACTACCATCCATACCATCACTACTATCCATACCATCCATACCATCACTACCATCCATACCATCACTACTATCCATACCATCCATACCATCACTACCATCCATACCATCACTACCATTCATACCATTCCTACCATCCATACCATCACTACTATCCATACCATCCATACCATCACTACCATCCATACCATCACTACCATTCATACCATTCCTACCATCCATACCATCACTACCATCCATACCATCACTACTATCCATACCATCCATACCATCCATACCATCACTACCATTCATACCATTCCTACCATCCATACCATCACTACCATCCATACCATCCATACCATTCCTACCATCACTACCATCCATACCATCACTACCATCCATACCATCACTACCATCCATACCATCACTACCATTCCTACCATCACTACCATCCATACCATCACTGCCATCCATACCATTCCTACCATCACTACCATCCATACCATCACTACCATCCATACCATCACTACCATCCATACCATTCCTACCATCACTACCATCCATACCATCACTACCATCCATACCATTCCTACCATCACTACCATCCATACCATCACTACCATCCATACCATCACTACCATCCATATCATTCCTACCATCACTACCATCCATACCATCACTACCATCCATACCATCACTACCATCCATACCATCAATACCATCCATACCATAACTACCATTCCTACCATCACTACCATCCATACCATCACTACCATCCATGCCATCACTACCATCCATACCATCACTACCATCCATACCATCGCTACCATCGCTACCATTCCTACCATCACTACCATCCATACCATCACTACCATCCATACCATCACTACCATCCATACCATCACTACCATCCATGCCATCACTACCATCTATGCCATCCTACCATCCATACCATCATCACTACCATCTATGCCATCCTACCATCCATACCATCACTACCATCCATACCATCACTCCCATCCATACCATAACTACCATTCCTACCATCACTACCATCCATACCATCACTACCATCCATACCATCACTACCATCCATACCTTCACTACCATCCATACCATCACATCCATACCATCCATACCATCACTACCATTCCTACCGTCACTACCATCCATACCATTCCTACCTTCACTACCATCCATACCATCACTACCATCCATACCATCACTACCATTCCTATCATCCATACCATTCCTACCATCACTACCATCCATACCATCACTACCATCCATACCATCACTACCATCCATACCATCACTACCATTCCTATCATCCATACCATTCCTACCATCACTACCGTCCATACCATCACTACCATCCATACCATCACTACCATCACTACCATCCATGCCATCACTACCATCCATACCATCACTACCATCTATACCATCACTACCATCCATACCATCACGACCATCCATACCATCACTACCATCCATACCATTCCTACCATCACTACCATCCATACCATCACTACCATCCATACCATCACTACCATCCATACCATCACTACCATCCATGCCATCACTACCATCCATACCATCACTACCATCTATACCATCACTACCATCCATACCATCACTACCATTTCTACCATCACTACTATCCATACCATCACTACCATCTATACCATCACTACCATCCATACCATCACTACCATCCATACCATCACTACCATCCATACCATCCATACCATCACTACCATCCATACCATCGCTACCATTTCTACCATCACTACTATCCATACCATCACTACCATCCATACCATAACTACCATTCCTACCATCACTACCATCCATACCATCACCACCATCCATACCATCACTACCATTCCTATCATCACTACCATCCATGCCATCACTACCATCCATACCATCACTACCATCCATACCATCACTACCATCTATACTCACTACATCCATACCATCACTACCATCTATACCATCACTACCATCATGCCATCACTACCATCCATACCATCCTACCATTTCTACCATCACTACTATCCATACCATAACTACCATCCATACCATCACTACCATTCCTACCATCACTACCATCCATACCATCACTACCATCCATACCATCACTACCATCAATACCATCATTACCATCCATACCATCACTACCATCCATACCATCACTACCATCCATACCATGATGGTGATGGTAGTAATCCCACTTGGGACTGGACTATCCAGCAGTAATCCCACAGAGGACTATCCATCAGTAATAACATGGGACTGGTCCACCCAGCAGTAATCTCACACTGGAATGCCCTATGTACCAGTAATCCGACTGCACTGACCTATCCATCCTACATGGGATTAACTTTTGCCAGTAATCCCACATGGGACTGATGTTATTGTCTGTACCAGATAATCTATTCCAGACATTATTGTCTGTACCGCATCACTTATTCCAGACCTTATTGTTTGCTCTACATGTATGCTTTCAATACTGCTGCACCTTTGGCGGATGACCCCGCAAGGCGAGATGTTGGGGTTCTCAGAACGCTTGTTATTTCCCCTTTTTGCCTCATTTGAAAATTCATTTCATGTCTGGTGGAATAAAGTCCATAGTTTCTCCAACACTGCAAAGTTCACATACTCTGACAATTGTCCAGTCTCTCAAGAATTTCTTCCCATTTGTAACTTTAAACGAGAGTCCTGTTATCGCTCATTTTTAAGTTCTGACTGCAGAAATCCTTGTCTCAGCCAATCCCACCACCGCCTGCCCCCATATTTGTGTTTAGAAAAGTGGACAAAAATGCTCTTGCAACTCAAGGGGTACAACTCTGTTCTTAAATGTTCTAATATGAGTGAGTTTTACCTCCCTTGGTCTGATCATTCTTGGTGCGGCTGTTTAAAATTTATTATTTTTTTTCACACCTCAATGAAAAATGCTGAGGCAGTAGTATCCAAGCAGCATGTTACCTCATGCCCCAGTGATGGTTCTGATCACAGTTTAGGTATATTTGGGCATCCCTGCCGATGCACCATGGCAATCGGCAATTTATCACCGGACACGGCAGTCAGCAATTGCCGAAGTGAATGCTGTCACAGTGGTAAAAATGGTTCTCCTCAGAAATTTTAACATGGTATTCAGTGAGAATTATGTTAATGCCGTATTTTTTTGCTAAGGCATATTTCCTGGATTGACAGATCTGTTTCTCTTTTGCATAAGATATAGGTGCGGGGAAGTTTTGAAGAAGCTAAACTGGCATAAATCAGTCAAATATGCAATATAAGTACATGTATCCTACACGTATTTGAATATCCTTATATTGAGACCAATTTTGGCATGTAGGTACGTGTAGTAATATTAACTAGGGATGGCAAATTATGTACTTCCCATATATTAAACATGGGATAATTGACAAGTAATAGCAAAGCCACCAAGAATGTATTTATGTGGAATCGATGTGGCATGAATTCAGTCATATGCTAGGATATCCGGTGTATAGATAAATAATTTCTGTGTTAGTCTGAAATAATAATTTGCTATTGTATACTTCTTTACAGGATCGATCAGCTATATTGAATTTTGAGGAAATGCCACAGCCTTCAAATCAAGCATTTGCTCAGGGCCCTCCTTCGTACGCTGAAGCCACGCATGGAATACCCACAGAGGAAAAACCTCCGTCATATGAGCAAGTTACTGGAGCCAATCAAATCCCAGATGATCACAGAATACCCATTCCGCCTCACTTTACTCCACCAAACTAGCTGCTGTGAAAGCTCACATGGTCAAACGTCCACTGTACTATCGTACATTGTGGTGCAGAACAGACGTGTAATGTATGGTATTCTCAACCATATTAACTTTATTTACTGTCTCCCCTAAACCCATTATTGAATAATGTGTTGCATGTACATATATGGGTGTTTTGACATGTTTGATGTCAAGTCTAGACCCTCATTTTGTGAAAATATGTCATGTCCTCCTCAGCAAAAATCACACTCCCTGTTCTGTTCACAGAATTTTTGTGAGAATATTGAGTACATGTAATATTTTCAGCAAGAATTGCAGGCTGTTTTTCATTCATGCAAGTTTTTGCCAAGTTGTGACACAAACTAGGCCTAAACTATAACATGTATAAACCCAGAACTATTTCGTCAATTGTTAGAGAAAGTATGCATCAGACTGATGTGAAGCCTTCAATCATGTTCTCTGTCAGAGCACAATCTGTAATTGGCAGCACATAGTATGAATTTGAACAGTGAATCATTGCACATTACTCTGCAGTCCTTCCTTGCCCACTTTGACATTCGAACTACACACAAACCAGCTTTCACCCCTGACCGCATGTTTGTATGTACCTCCCATACATGTCTCTTTGATGTCGCTTTTGATACTTGTTTACATATACTGTACAAGCTGAAGATGATAGTAAGGAACATACCTAACCCTCAGTTCTAACCCCGCTTTGACAAAAGGTACAGGTACATTCCTCCCTAACCCAGCTTTGGCAGTAGACCAGTGGTTCATTCCTCCTTATTCCCGCCTAGACTCTAATCTACATTCCTCCCTTACCCCGCCTGAACAGACTTTTGATTATGTCATTCTCTCACTTAAGAAAAAGAGGCTTTTGATTCTGTTGCTTAGTAAAATACACTGTTATTTTGTCACTGTCTAAAAAGAGTTTTTCCATTCTGTCATTTCGCTGTGGTAAAATAAGAGAATGCTTTCATCATTGCTGCAGACAAAGACTTTGCTTCCCGCTTCTTCCCCCACCACTCCCAGTAACCACTTAATCATGTGATCACTGCACTGTGGGATGGGAAGGAACCCTCGCTCGGGATTTGTTACATGAATTCTAGACTGAAATAAGAGGCATATTTATTCGAGCTTATCATACATTTGGTCTAGTTTCACCATGTGTTACATCTCTCTATGGTTATTGTTAACATGTAACTCCGCTTCAGTGCCACTTGATTACCAGACTTCCTCTGCAACACCCCCCGCACCCCTCGCACCCAATGGTGGGTTACATGCTGGAAACAACAGTGCATCTTGGGATATCTTCCAGTGTTAAACCATTTCATTGGTCAATTCGAAATTTCAAAAAGAATACGAGGATTTCATTGGATTGTGGAAAAACATTAGAAGTGCATTCAGCCAATTACAGAATTTCTGTAAAGGTTCATGTAGTTCTACTGCATCTCAACTCCATGTTTGATTTTGCATTTCGATATGAAGGGCTGAATAAGTCATATTTCCTTGATGACAATCCGTGATTTGTCATTTAAAGGAATAGGATAGAATGAAGTCCCAGTATCATGGTGATAGACATTCTGACGAATAATCTGTCCTTTCAATTTGGATGTTTGCCATGCACAATTATTGAAACCATCAATTGTAATGAAAGTCTTATATTTGTCGTCACTCCAAGTTGTCAAATTTTTCCTTGAAACTGGTAATATTCCACATATTTATTAGTTACCATACATATTCAAGGGATCCAGGTATCTTCATGGTCCTGAACCAAGTAAACGAAACCATTTGAAGGGATGTGGCAAAAATGGGCTATAATTTTCCAATAGGATATTCTACCAAAATAAATGGTATCCTCCAGGCCAACTCTTGATTTATACCTTTGTTCCATAATCCATCCTGTTAATGGTTTGTATATTAACCAAGACAATACACTGTATATTTAGCAGCTTGTAATACCTACGCTGCCTTATTCGTACATGTGATGCGCCATAAGGTGTAACATGTACCAACACATGTACATAATTGTTGACGTCCTACACAGATATATCGCAATATAATTTTGACTGCATCCAATGTAAGAAGTAATTTTCATCACCAGATAACAGCTTCAGAACCATCGTTTTATATTCATCATATTTGTATTCAGCTCAGAGTAATGGTTTCGGTATATCATTGTGAAGAAGAATTTTTTTTCTCTCTCTCTTCACAATATGTTATGTATGCTCATGTTATGTTGTCTTTCATCACAATTTTAATGTTGTAAATATGATATTTTAGTTACTCGCCGTTTATCCAGTGTTTCATGTATGACCATGTATTGTTGTAAAGTTTTTTTCTAATATATATATGTATGCATTTCTAAATGCCTATCAAAGAAATTATGTATGCTTTTGTTACTTAAGAAATTTAAAAGTCACTATTTTCTTAATGGAAACTATAGTACATCAAGAGATAGATTCCAAGTTCAAAGCACTTGATTGGTCAATTAAAATTTTCAAGAAGAAATTCGGTATTTTCATTGGTTTATAGAGAAATAATATCCAGGCAATCTCCAGTATGTGAGCCAACCTGTAACCATCTCGGTCATCTATACGCGGTAAGACTGACCCTGGGATCGTGTGTATCCATTTACAGCCTACTTTCGGCAAGTGCGAGAGGGAATTTCCAGAAATCAATACCACGTGACTTCGTCAGCCAATCAGCTAAAGTCTACCGACGTAACCCCCAACGTAACTCGCCATTTTCGAATCATGTGATGCCCTACTTGTTGAAGATTACAGATCTACCACACCTCTTGGGTGATACAAAAGTTTATTTATACCTATATATTTTGTAGGCCTAGCCTATATCTGTTTCCTAGAAGTGGTTTGAAAACCTGTAATTTATCAGATTTCTCGAGTCTGTTCTCTGCCGGATGAAGGCCGAACAGAATCCCGTAATATACCGGATATCGCTCCGCAATAATGGAGACTCACGATTCGCAAGCCATCTTATGGATGGCGAAGTGTACGCAAATGTATGCGAGCAACCCGAATTGGCTGGGGGAGACAACTCATAACAAACATCTTTCGGTTCAGTACCAGTGGTCTCCCCTGAAATATATCCAATTATTGTCTGAACGTTGTCTTGACAGTGAGAAAACCTATCCTCACTACATAACAATGAGTTCAGGTAAAGGTGTATTAATCAGTCAAGATTCCTTCCACTATTCGAGTCCATGAACCATTTCAGATGCTCCAAATGAATGATAATGAGATATATAATCAATTTTATAATAACTCTTTACGTAATGTTTCAACAAACATGGCAAAGGGGGAGAGAGGTAGTCAAATTTACCATATTTTTCAACCTTTCGTTCTAATCTTTGTTGATAATCAATTTAAGTACATGTAGTGTTATAGAATAGAAATAATATTTTCATAGGTGTGTTCAATGGTTACTTGACGCACGGTTTGTGTGAGAAAGTATATAAATTTTAGGGCGTGGGCTTCGCTCTTGCCATAGAATATAAACTTTCCCACAGTGACCGTGTGTCAAATAACCGTTGAACATATACTTATGAAAACATTATTTCTTCAATTGATGTTGAATCACCAGAATGTTGCATCAGCATTCTCCGTACATGTTTCAGTCAATGGATGTAAGTGTTCATTGTATACGTGTGTCTCGAGCACTCGATCAAACCAAAGCTTGAGCATTCCAACAGGTTTTATCCTGGTGGAACGTATATATGTGAATGAGAAAGCTAGAAGTTGCAGACTCTGATTTAGTTTTTGTATAGCATACAAAACTGTGCTGGGGAATTTTACTGGTACGTGGTGGATGAGTTTTTGGGTGAATATATTTTGCATAGAAAATGCAGTTTCATTGGTGTAGTTTAAAATTTTGATAAAAGATGGTTCATTTCATGGAATTGTCCTAAAACAAAAGAGAAGATTTAATCTGTCCGAGTACAACAAAGTGTCCAGATGGCCGGCTTTTACAATTGTCTGAACAATAGAAATACCAGATAAAAACCCTCCCTAAAAGAGGCAACTCAGTCATGCCATTGTACATGCTCTTGTATTTTCACAAACATGTTCAATATTGTATATTTTTGTAAAACCGATTCTCAACATCGTTCAAACTTGTATAACAATGTGTACGGGACAATCCATAAATTTCATGTGGCCCAGCAGCTGGGAGATGAATATTCCAAATTCATCTTCGTTTGCTCTACACATTGTGGAGATAAAGGGATCGGGGGATGCTGATTTACAAGTACAATGAAACCCATGTAAACTGACAATTCTTGGGACCAGATCATAGCATCGGTTTTGATAGGGATCTGCTTTATCAAGGTTCAAAATAATTCAATTTTAAGTATTTGAACCATGGATACTGCTGGTACCAAAGGTTGGGTGGTTTACCCAAGTGTCGGTGTTCATGGGTTTCACTGTAACTCATTTATGAATGTCTGTTAGATATTGTAGAACGAAGTGACAGTGGCTTGGTTAGCAGTGGGTGTTTTCGTCGATGATGTTAACATTTTTTTTTTTTTTTTTTTTTCATGAATATAATTATTTCCCACCTTTTCATATACCACAATGCCAGTGAATATAATAAAAATTCTTTCTATACGACCTACATCGATCTGCATACTCCTCCTCTAATATCTTTATGTATGATATCTTACAGATAAAGATATAATGGCGGAGGGGTATGTATCTCGGTGTAGGTCGTATAGAAAGCATTTTTGTCCCCCGCCGCCGCGTTGCGGCGGGGGACTTTAAAATGGTTCTTGCTTCTATGTGTCCGTGCATGCACGGACATGTCCGTGCAAATAGTTCGTAAGCAATAACTTGTAAATGCTTTGTCGGATTCCTCCGAAATTTGGCATCTGCATTCTTTGCGACAAGACGTCTCTTGGTATTACGTTTCAGCAAGATCCGCCTGTAGGTGGCGCCACTGGGGTCTTGCTTCTATGTGTCCGTGCATGCACGGACATGTCCGTGCATGCACGGACATGTCCGTGCAAATACTTCGTAAGCAATAACTTCTAAATGCTTTGTCGGATTCCTCCGAAATTTGGCATCTTCATTCTTTGCGACAAGACGTCTCTTGGTATTACGTTTCAGCAAGATCCGCCTGTAGGTGGCGCCACTGGGGTCTTGCTTCTATGTGTCCGTGCATGCACGGACATGTCCGTGCAAATACTTCGTAAGCAATAACTTATAAATGCTTTGTCGGATTCCTCCGAAATTTGGCATCTGCATTCTTTGCGACAAGACGTCTCTTGGTATTACGTTTCAGCAAGATCCGCTGTAGGTGGCGCCACTGGGGTCTTGCTTCTCTGTGTCCGTGCAAATACTTCGTAAGCAATAACTTCTAAATGCTTTGTCGGATTCCTCCGAAATTTGGCATCTGCATTTTTTGTGACAAGACGTCTCTTGGTATTACGTTTCAGCAAGATCCGCCTGTAGGTGGCGCCACTGGGTCTTGTTCCAATCTTTAGTGCATGTCCGTGCTTGTCCGTGCAAATACTTCGTAAGCGATAACTCCTAAATGCTTTGTCGGATTCCTCCGAAATTTGGCATCTACATTCTTTGCGACAAGACGTCTGTTGGTATTACGTTTCAGCAAGATCCGCCTGTAGGTGGCGCCACTGGGTCTTGTTCCAATCTTTAGTGCATGTCCGTGGATGGTCGTGCAAATGCTTCATAAGCGACAACTCCTAAATGCTTTGTCGGATTCCTCCGAAATTGGGCATCTGCATTCTTTGCGACAAGACGTCTGTTGGTATTACGTTTCAGCAAGATCCGCCTGTAGGTGGCGCCACTGGGTCTTGTTCCAATATTTAGCGCATGTCCGTGCAAATACTGCGTAAGCGATAACTCATAAATGCTTTGTCGGATTCCTCCGAAATTTGGCATCTGCATTCTTTGCGACAAGACGTCGCTGGTATTACGTTTCTGTAGGTGGCGACACTGGGTCTTGTTCCAATCTTTAATGCATGTCCGTTCATGTTTGTTCAAATCCTTCGCGAGCGATAACTTTCGAACAATTTGTCGGATTTCTTCGAAATTTGGTAAATGCATTCCCTGCGACAAAACACCGTTGGTGATGCGTTTCAGCAAAATCCACCCGGAGGTGGCGCCACTAGAGTCCATTCCATTATTCCATGCTGCAAGTGATAACTTAGAAACACTTGGTCGAATTTCTTTGAAATATCCTACATATGTACCTTTCTGGGTAACATGAGAAACCAAATTTGGCATGCATTTACCATGCCAGGAGCTGTTGCTTGGGATTGCCTTTCGCTCACTTGTACTCACAGGTGGCGCCACCTGGTGGCAACATCACAAATTCGTTTCCGGGTAATAACTTGAGAACTGACCATCGGATTCTTCTCAAATTTTGTATGAATGTACCGTGACATAAGATGTCGCTTGATAATGCATTTCACTGACTTGCGCCTAGAGGTGGCGTCACTTGGTGTCAAAATCTAAATTTGGTTTCTGGGCAATAACTTGAGGACCCTCATCGGATTCTTCTCAAATTTGGTATGCAGATGTCCCCACGATACCATGTTCCTTGGGATTGTATTTTTCCCACTTCTGCCTACAGGTGGCGTCTCCTGGTGGAAAAATTTGTTTCCGGGCAATAATTTGGCAACTGCTCATCGGATTATTCTCAAATTTTGTATTCATATGTGACCCGTCCCAAATAACATGAACACCGGTGGGCATCTAGTACCGGCAATAACTTGAGAACCCCTCTTCAGAGTCTCAAAGCTCATATGCCGATACCATGACATGAGATGTCATTTGGGATTGTGTTTTGCCTGCTTGCACCTACAGGTGGTGACTCCTTGTGGCAAAGTCTAAATTTGGTTTCTGGGCAATAGGTTGAGGATGCCTTCATATTCTTGTCAAATTTAGTTTGCAGATAATATGCCATGAGTTGTCTCTTGGGGTTGCATTTCGGTTACATAATTTTCATGCTACATGGTAAAGAAAATATATTACAGTAGCAATCAACATTCAGTCCGCCATTCGGAGTTGATCTCAAAATCTGAGAAGGTGGAAAGACCCCTCTGCTTCTTACGCCTGTGAAGTAGCTGTTGCCATCCTCATGAATATCTTCTGAAACCGACAGCGCTTATAAATATTGCTGCCATTTTGGCGGGGGACCTAGCATACTCTGGCTGCTTGTCATGATACTCGCTATCATTGTGGTATATGAAATTGAAAGGTGGAAAATAATTATATTCTTGATGAAAAAAAAATTAAACGTAGACGAAGACACCCACTGCTAACCAAGCCACTGTGCATGAGGTACAATTATTGACTGGTAGGTTTGTATTCCTATGGCCCTCTGTACCACTGTAATGTTCAATAAATGAGGATCCACAGCATATATAATTATCCATAATTTGTATTATATTACTTATTACTATTGACCATTTCATTATTGAAAGTGAGACATTGCTTAAATACAGGAACCAGGGCAAACGTAGAGGTACGCTGATATAATACCCTGGTATTAGCCAGCATCGCCGTTGTCAGAAATATTCTTAAATTTTGTTAACTCCTGGAGAACACATCACATTTTTTTCATAAGTGTGAATCTGCCTGCCATGGGTGTTAGTCTGATTAAAGCCAGATCTAAAAATAACACTCCTCATCCGTCACCATTTTACCTAAAATCAGCTACAATTCAGATGAGAAGCAGTTCATTTTAGTAGATTCAATCGGGTTGAACAAGTTTTTATAAGTTCTTCACTCTACGAGGACTGTTATAGGGATATTGATCTAGGGTGAATAATGATGTTTGTGAAGGAAAAAAACATGAATCTTAGTGTGAGACCGCATGGATATGTGTTTTTAACTGGAGCGTTATGGTGGGCGATTTTAAGAAGGTCCGGGTGAAGTTGAAACGATTGTATAAACACAGGTTAGTTTACTACCAGGATTTGATGCTTCTTAATTAAACGCTAGTTGTGACGTCACACTATTGTTAAAAGTGTACACTGTTTCCACGAATGTACATTCTTTTTCACCAAAGAAACGCGTCCGTCAGGTAACGCATGTAAGAAGACACGAACGACTAGTAAATGGAGCAATAGATTACTCGATGTCGGTCTCCTGAAATGTACAAATGACAAACCCAAACAGCACTGCAACAAGCTGGAACTAACAAGCGGAAACAACAAGCCGGAACTAACAGATGGAATTAAGTAATGTTCTGTAGGAAAAAAAAGTAGACGAGCGAAAAAAACACAACCCAGAAAGATACCATGCCGAATACAATGTAATAAATGTGCAAATTGCATTTTCATATAGATTATCACTACGAGTGGTCCTTTATCTGATTTTTATCACACGAGTTTGATAAAACCCATATGAAACGAGCTTTAGCGAGTTTCATATGGGTTATATCAAACGAGTGTGATAAAAATCAGATAAATGACCACGAGTGTTATAATTTATTTCTCGCATCAAAATAATGTTGAAAAAATAACCAAAAATATGGTTAGCAAACTGTAAGGGTGTGATACAGGTCTTGTAGCACATTGCTTTTGGCTGCTGTGGTGTGAGAAATGGCATAAACCTTTAACTCCGAAAAGTGTTCTATTTATGTTAATATTTATTGTGACATGTAGAATACGGGTATCGAAAGAGTCGTCCAGTCGCGGACTATAGTTTCTCTAAATTCGGTCATGATTTCTTTTTTGTGAGTGTTACACTATATGCCTTCTGATATACATACATGAAAACACCGACTGCCTCAAATATAGGTCTAATCTTTGGTTGTCGCCTGCTAGGCGTTGATTGCAGACTAAGCAATCAAAATATGACGCGTTTGTACATCGTAACACACTAATTTTCTGCCGTACGTATATGTGTGGGTACAAGTGAAATGTGTACCGGTAAAAGCGAATTCCTGTCAGACATTCCGTTAATTATGGGCCTAGTATGAGATCATGCGTATCGACATATGGATATGTAATTTGTATGTCGGCATGTTTTGCTTCATATGCGTTTCACGTAATGTAGATTGTGACACGTATATATCAATTACATATATTTTTTTGTTACAAATCTTTGTAACGATAACGTGAGAGTTTCGGACCAGTCAAACGGGTTGTGGAAGTTTTGATTCGTGTGCAAATGTGTTGTTTGTCCTGAAACAACCATGATGTGTTACACAATACGGCCATTGTGTAAGTTTTTTATCGCCTTCCACATCGGGGAACGATTTTTCTGTGTTGAATAGATAAACAGTAGCCCAGGTAGGCGTTTGCGTAAATTCCTTCCCATGTGATGGACTGTCCATCATGCAGGACGCCGTCAATCGGGTACAGTGTGCGTACTTGGCCCTTTGCAGTTCTTGTTCGAATGGTTCCACACATGTAATTACCTGGGCCTATATCATGGCAAATTGTTCGGTTTGACAGAGCTCATTTCATTCTTCGTGTAAGACGAAGTAAATACATTATCGTTGGACTAACGTTTAAGTCGGAGAAAGACCTCGTAACTGTACATTCATGAAAAAGAATGTACAGTTATTCGGCCTTTCTCCTTTACATAGAGTACATACAGCACGCAAAAGGAGCTGGACTGAAAAAAAAGACTGACGAGCAAAGTCTTGGCTAGACTTGTATGAGTCCTTCCATTGATAGGTAATTTCCTGGACAACATTTTTGACTGATTCACAACTTGCAGCAGATTCTTTGCCTATTATATTTTGTAAGTCTTACACCAAATCGTTGTTCGAAGTCGGAAGAAGTCCTTATATACGAATGATAGCTTGTCTTTTTTTTGTGCAACAATGTTTGGAACATTGTAACGATCGTCAACAACAATAGAACATTGTTGAGAAATCGTTAAAATTTTGCACAATTACCCCTTTTCAATATGCTATTTTTAATGAAAAATTACATTAGGAAAAAAACACCGTTTCTTATAAAGTAAGAATAGTTCATTGTAAGTGAAATTGCTTATTGAAAAGGGTACCGGTATTCTACTGTGAAGAATCACCATTTCAAATGTAGAAAATAAAAACAAATTGTGTGTCTAGCCACACGAGTCAACCGACAAAAGAAAGAGTCGCACAAGGTATCATTCGTTCGTACGGACGTCTGGAGACTTCTATTCAATTCATGACCATTGATCGGATCGGATCGGACCTGTATCTGGGAAAGTTTTCTATCTACAGTTCTAACTTTTGGTGATGAGATACCCTATTGGTGGACGATGCGTGGCGCACCAAAGTCGAGGGCAAAGGTCACTGATGTGAAAATGAGAAACCATTGAACCGGTCCATATCTATGACAGTTTTCTGTCCAAGGTTGCCTTTTTGTGAGTGGATACACTATGTGAAGACGGTGTGACACATACCAAAATTGAGGTCAGAGATTAAAGGTCACTGTGTCATAAAAATCAGGAAATCATTGCTCATTTATCTACAGTTCCAGTTTTTGGTGAGTGGATACCCTAGGGGGATACGATGTGTCGCATACCAAATGTAGGTCGAGGTCAAAAATCACTGGCCTAAAAATAAAAAAATCGATAACAGTCACAATGTTTCGTATCAGTAAATACATTAGGGGTGGATGAAAACAACTATTTATGTCAAGGTCAAAGTGACCCCAAAATCAGAAAATTGTGAAAATCCTGATTTTTTTTTGTACCCGCAGATACATTAAGGGGAGACAATGGGTCATGTTCCGAAAAAATATACCACGGTCGGATCTTCAGATAACTGTGACCCCAAAATCAGGAAATCATAAGTCTAAATTTGTGTCGGTAGATTTATTAGGGAAGACATAGTAGTATAGACTAAGCATTTAAATACATATTGACCTATTTATTTGTTCCCCCGGGTAAAATTTAAGGGGGTACTTGAGGAATGGGGCGTGACCTGGGAACATGATAGGACATGTACTGACCTGTCTGTGGGGTTTTCCCACAATTTCGCTCACGTCCGTGTCTTTTCGGTGACGTCCGTGTCTTTTCGGTGACGTCCGCGCGTCCATCCGGGTTCTTGACGTGCGCACGTCCATCCGGGTACTTCTATGTAGCTGTATAAAAGTGGCATGGTCTATAAACCACGTCTCTCTGCGCCCCACACCTTCATTTCTACGGTCGCAGAGCCATGACGGAGACCCAGCCCTATGCCACTCGCATTTTACAGCATGCGACGGTGGTTAATTCACTCACGGGTTACCGAGCAGTGGTTCGGTCCATGTTGCAGATGACGACGACAACGAGGGGCGACGCCAGATCCTGAAAGAGTTCACAGAAGCGGTCCTCGACAGAGTGCACTCGATGGAGAGGTGTGGCATCACTCACCACTACTGGACTATGACAGCCATCCTTGATGACCGGGCTATGGACCACCAGCGCTCACGCCGGAACCAGCGACGGCTGGTTGGCCTAGTCATGGTCTTTGCCCTATTGACCCTGGCGCTGCGGCATTGACAGTGGGACCTCACCATAAATACGAGAGACAGTCACACTGTGTGTCATTCACCCTTCGTCATTGGGTCAACCATGTCACCAAGAGACCTGTCCATAAATACGAGAGACAGTCAGCGTGTGTGTCATTCACCGTTCGTCATTGGGCCAACCATGTCACCAGTCCTACGAGCCGTTCTGCCCCTTACACCCCAGGTGGGATTACACGTCTATGAAGATAAAGTCACCCTGGTGGAAGACCGGGATGTCTGTGGGTCGGGTCCGGAGTCCACATCGACTACGGTTACCCTACACCGTGAGGTTACCCTACACCGTGATGGCTGGACCAAATTTAAACGGGTGTTGAGCGGTGAGCTCGACGGAAACCTCATCCACATCGCGAACGCCAACTGCGTACACCGTGGACCCTTCTTTGCCCGTGTGGGGCGTTACCACGATCCTACGCAAAGCTTCACCCTAGACCCCGATCTTTGGACAGCCTTGGAGAAAGTGGTGCCTATTGTGGACCAGCTGTTTACACCGGACGAGCGGTCATCAGACCAGTTGGAGTGGGCTCGTGCTATTGAGGACGCGCTGGCTGACCCAATGAACACATTTCTAGCAATGAAGCGGAGCCAGACGACGAGGCTATAGACTATCCGGCTAGACTCAGTCAACCTAGGATATATACAACGGTGGTAGAAACTTCGACCTCGTTATAAATAAGCGATACTCTCCGGGTCCATCATCATTTTGTCACCATGAAGCGCTGGGAGAAGGTGTTGGATAACTTATACTACAGTCCCGACAGTCCGGCTGCGTATAATGCATTGTCGGCTCTCTATCGAGCGGCCAAACCCCAGGGAATACAACGTGCCCAAGTCCGAGATTGGTTAAGACAACAAGACACCTATACTTTACATCGAGCTGCCCGTCGTCATTTTCTACGGAACCGGGTCATCGTGGGAGGGCTAGATGCCCAATGGCAAGCGGATTTGGTCGATATGAGTGCCTTTGCCAAACACAACGAGGGGAATCGGTATATCTTGACGTGCATCGATATTCTGTCGAAGTATGCGTGGGTGGTACCATCCGGATGAATACGGGAGCGAATCTCATAGCGGCGTTCAAGGACATCTTCGAGACTGGGCGCAAACCCTTGTATTTGCAAACCAACGAAGGCACGGAATTCCTCAACCGACCGTTCCAAGCCTTTCTCAAGAAACAGAAGGTCTTCTTCTTTCACACCTACAACGAGACCAAGGCTTCCGTGGTGGAAAGGTTCAACAGGACATTCAAAGGCCGCATGTATAAATATTTCACCTATAAGAATACAAGACGGTACATCGATGTTCTCCGAAACTTGTGAGTGGTTACAATCGAGCCTATCACCGGAGTATACAGAGAGCCCCCATTACCGTGACCCAACGCAATGAAGCCCAAGTCCGGCGTGTCTTGTACCCCATACAATCGCAACGAGCACCGAAGGAGATGTTCAAGGTCGGGGACCCTGTACGGATCAGTAAAGTCAAGAAAAGTTACTTGCCCAACTGGAGCGATGAGCACCTCCTGATTAAACAGCGCTTACCCCGACAACAGCGAGTCTATGAACTCGAAGATCTTCAAGGGGAACCGTTGCAAGGCACGTTTTACTAGATGGAATTACAGCCTGTCGTACAAACAAAGCAAGACTACTACACGGTGGAGCAGATTTTGAAAACCGAACGTCGACGTGGCAAACTGTTTCATGTCGTCAAATGGCAAGGCTGGCCCAGTTCCTTCAATTCGTGGGTCACGGCCAACCAGGTGAAACGACTATAAAGCCAGATACCACTACCAGCATCCTTCATTCCACGTTCGACCATGAACACGGTGCAACCGTCTCTGAACATAGCGTCTCCCAAAACGCGCAAAGCGCAAGTGGGCTTTGTGGTGATATTGCTAACCTTGCTGAAGGTGTTGTAAGGAGGTGTGTTTTACGACGTAGCCTATCTCAGCACTCTACTCAACCAACCTAGAACTCCAGCAGCCAGTCAAACCAGTCTACAGATAGCACCAGTCAACCCCGTATCGAGACCAGTCACCACCATACCCTGTGTACAAGCCACATCGAGCTCCACACCAGGTATACAGTCAATTACAAGCGTCTAGTCCGTCATTCATAATCCAGCCGTCGTCCATTAGAGAATATCCGCGTCCATAATCCAAAGACCTATTCCATTTTCCATATAACAGTATTAGCACCAAATTCAAAAAGACAACCATAGTATACAAAAACATAGGCTTGTTTCCTGCAAGAGAGAAGCGATCAACAGTTTTCAATGATGCCGGCAAGACATCATGATGTTCCAAAAATATGAAATCCGTATCGCTGATCAGTATTCTTAATCCATAATATTCGTTATAGAGTCGTCATCTAAAAAATGATGTATCTCAGTCACGCTTTGATTGTGACTGTTCATATGAGTACCATGGGGATCTTGAAGTACATAGGTTCATACGGCCCCTAGCCCCGGGTTAAGCGGAATTAGACACAAGTTACGAAACGTAGCGCCATAGATCTTGCACGCTACGTTCGTATTTTCTATCAGCATGCGATATGTATCGCCAAATTTGAGAAACTTTGAGTGGAGGCGCTTGGTGGAATAGCCCTGTTTTATAAGTTTCTGCAACAATGTGTTGTGACGTTGATTAAAATCGTCACATTTAACACAGGATCTAGCAAATGCTACTAAGCGAGATATGTATACGCCATATGCAGGTCCCACTGGAATATTACTATCCAGAAAGGGATAGTTTACGATGTCGAAATTGTAATCATCTCTTTGTCATAAAGTCGACGAGAGAGAATGCCCGCTTCATTTTTATAGAGATAGAGATCTAATAAGATGTGCCTGTAGGGCTATCTGTAGTTTTCTTCAAATCCAGTGAAGGTGGATATATATCCTTCACTGCGTCATTTATATAGCGATTATCCACAGCGAGAAGATCGTCTATATAGCGTTTGGTGAATGAGAAGGACCAGCCGAGCTCCACACCAAGTACGTCTGAAGCCCCACCGGATTTCATCACTCACAGTGAACAGACAACGGCAACCGACGTTGTACCCACCACCACCCCAGTTCATTCGTACCAAATTTACAAGAGCGGGTTACCACGACAGAGGATACACCTCCAACCATGGACCCCCGTTGGCAACATCCCTTCACCTGCGTCATCGCAGGACCGACGGGTTCCGGCAAAACGCACTTCGTTAGGAAGCTCCTCGAACACGCCGACAGCATGATTACTCCACCCATTGCCCGAGTCGTGTGGTGTTACGGAGAATGGCAGGCGGTGTATGCAGCAATGCACGTTCGTGGAAGGGTTACCCAACCTGACCGATTTGGAACCGGACACCTTAGTGGTTCTGGATGATCTGATGGCGGGGACGGACAGTCGAGTCAACCAACTCTTTACCAAAGCCAGCCATCATCGACGGCTCAGCATCATCCACATTGTGCAGAATCTCTTCAGCAAAACAAAGAACATCTGAACATCAGCTTAAACGCCCACTACATGGTGGTCTTCAAAAACCGAGAGATACCACTCAACTGCTGTACCTGGCGAGACAGATGTACCCTGGACGCACTGCGTTTGCGTTGGAAGCCTTTAAAGATGCGACAACCCCTCAGCATGGGTATATGCTCTTCGACCTGAAGCAAGCCACCCCGACCACCTTCGACTACGGACCGGTATCTTTCCCGGAGAGACTCACCACGTGTACATGCAAAAATAATGTAAACAGACCCACAGTGGCTCCCGCAGCTGGGGTGTGTGTGTTTGATGATGGGGATAATAAAAGAATTAATAGCACATCGTGGTTGATTTTTGTCTCTGTTCTCTGAGATAGATAAAAAGGGCAGGGTTGTGGGTTCTGGCATCAGTTGTACATGATGTCTGCGCGAGTACGGAAGCACGCCCCGACGCTCCGTGTATTGAAGACGGCCCCACCCGAGTTGGTTCGAACCATTGTACGCGGTGCAGACCCCGCTCTCGTGTGCTGTCTGTGTGAAATTGTACTCAATATCTTAAAAGGCAACGTACCACTGACTCCGGCTCAGAAGGCGAAGTTGGCCAAGCATAAGACAGGTCTGCGAACCTTAGTCCAGAAGCGAGTCTCTCAAACACAAAAGAAAAAGGTGTTACAGAAAGGCGGCTTTCTCGGGGCCATCTTAGCACCGTTGGCCGCTTCCGTGTTGGGTCCAGTATTGGGTGGACTCTTCGGCCGACAATGAACCACACGAAAAAAATGGTCCTCGTCGAACCTCGGTTCCTTCAACACCTCCAATCACCGTACCCCGTACCTTCTACGGTGAAGACGATAAACACACTCGATGGAGAGATGCGTCAGATCTTACAAAGACCGGGGTTAAGCGACAGTGAGAAAGTACAACAGTACAATGAAACGCTTCAGCAGTACATGGCGTTCATGGACCAATACAAAACCCTCTATACCCCAGCACCACCACCACCACCACGCGATACACCATCGACCTCAGCACCGTTGCAACAGCCGCCATTACCAGGGGTACCACCCACAGCCCCACAGTGGATCGAAGACGAAGTGCTGAAGAGTGTACCTGCATCGTTCAAGAAACAAGCTGGCCTGGTATTACAACGAATGAAACAGAATTCTAACATGACTTGGAATGATAAAGGTGAACTACTGGTACAGAATCAGGTGGTTCCCGGTACACACATGCCGGATTTAGTGAATGACCTGATGCTTCAACGCAGGTCGCACACGAATCCTCGAGGATGGGAGGTCTTCGCTCAAGGCTTGAAAGACATGCATGTACCACAGGAATTGGTGGGAACCCCGAGCGCTGGGCCTGGATGCAGCGTGAATCGCCCAGTCGTGCACGACGACTCTCACCACACCACGAGTGGGAACCGGAGTCACCCCCCAAAACATCACCACGGCGGGCATCTACTTTTTCACCCCTTTTACCACGCCACCCCCTACAACCACCAAGATCTAAGTCACCGCGACCATCACGACGATTAGCGCCCAAGGGCTGGGAGAGGTATTAAAACCAACAGCAGCAGCAGGAAAGCTCAGTCGTCATGTTTTACCTCACCCTACCCAGTAACAGCTCGGCTGATGTGTTTCCTGACAACACCTTGACCAAGTACGTGACCCAGTTACCGCAACCGTTGCATTTACCTGGACGCTGGGAATGTGGACTTGTGGATATCCTATACCCTTACTCGTGGTACAACGTGCGAGCCAATGAAGTGTGGTACGAGATGACCTACGAAGGACAAGAAAGCCGACTCACCCTACCCGAAGGCCAATACGATACTCCCAAGGAGTTCATGGGTGGGCTGAGAAGTCTGATGCATTATAAGTCTCTCCGGGACGTCACGAATACTTCACAACCCATAAAAACTTTCCCCTTCAAAAATCATTTGGACTTCGATTACAACGCACACAACGACAAGGCCAGTCTCACGCTCAGCCCCAACGCGAGTGTCGAAATCAGTCCTACCCTACAGCAAATGCTGGGTTTCGATTTACAGGGGTACGCTGGACCCACCGGCGAAACAGGCCAAATCCCGATGGGAGGGAGGGAATTTGGCTTAATGTCACACTCAAGTTTGTTTCACTCATATGGTGACAGTCAGTTTGGTTGGTGGAGGAAGCCGGAGTACCCGGAGAGAACCACCGCCCTTCGGCAAGTAACTGACAAACTTTCACACATAGACCAGCTGGGCTCGAACCCGTGCCGGTTCAGCGATGTGAGGCTAGCGGTCACCAGCGAAGCACCTTAGACCACTCGGCCACCGAGGGCCCCCAAATCCCGATGGACATGCGTGGTGGTATGTATGGCCTGTACATCTACTCAGACGTGGTCGATGCACACATTGTCGGAGACAGCAACGTACCTCTACTGCGCGTCTGCCCGGTGAAGGGCAAGTATGGAGCTCAAGTCACCCACAGTTTCAGGCACATCGTGTATCTACCGGTCAGTCAGACCGATATTAGCTCCATCGTCATCGATATAAGAGACGACACCGGTCAGCCGATTGCATTCGAGCGTGGGAAAGTGGTGCTGACACTTCATTTCCGTCAAGTCCGAGCGGTTCACTTTGCATAATGAAGGTGCCTTGCGAGTGCGATGCACGCAGGTATATGGACTATTATACCCAACAGGCCGTGGGTAACTTTCCTGTCTTTGCAGGTACACGCATGCAACGAGGACATGGGCTGGGGAACATACTCGGGAGCATCGTCAAAACGTTCCTCCCCTTGGTGACGCGTGAGGTCAAAGCGATCGGCAAACAAGCGGTACGCAGTGGACTGCAAGTCGCGGGTGATGTCTTGGGCGGTGCGGCACCCAAAGAAGCACTGAAACGCCGAGCCATAGAAGCAGGAGGCGTCTTAGTCGCCAAAGCACAACGCACCGTAGGGAATAAAAGACCTGCACCATCGAGACCACGCACCAGTCGACGACCGATCCAGCGACGACGCACATCGAATTACAACACATATAAGGGAAGTGGGAAGAGGTGCCGACATACTGACTGCGTCACATGACTTCACAGGATATCTTTTCTTAAACATGGCGTTCATCCACGCCGAGTCGTGTCCTTCTACCAACAGTGAATTTGATTTATGGACCGTCCCATCTACTCAGACCAGTGCCGAAGAGGGTCAATGGGTGGAGCATCTGCCCCTTTCCAGCATTACAGCCACAGGCCCCATTGAATTCACCATCACCAACGCAGATACGACCTACCTGGATTTAGCCCATACGTACCTATATGTGAAAGCTAAAATCACCAATAAAGATGGGTCTGTCCTGAAAGCAGATGCACCCGTGGGTCCAGTGAATCACTGGCTTCATTCGCTATTCCAGCAAGTGGATATAGCCCTCAGTGGTAAACTGGTGAGCGCCTCAACGAACACGTACCCGTACCGAGCCTACATCGAAACACTGTTATCCGACGGGCGTGACGCTAAAAAGTCGTATTTGACAGGCCCGTTGTTCTACCGAGATACCCCAGGCAAGATGGAAGCGAGTCCTGATAATGACGGCTATACGGAGAGAGTGGATTTCACAGCAGAGAGTCAATCGGTCGATATGATGGGACGTCTGCATGCGGTCTTATTCATGCAGGACCGATACCTCTTGAATGAGTACCTATCAAAATACGACTAGTGCGCGCAACGCCTGCGTTTGCCTTGATGGCCCCGAGTGAGGACCTCGAGTATAACATTGTCATCCAAGAGGCAAGTCTGTTTGTACGCAAAGTGAAACCGAGCCCAGGTGTACAGTTGGGGCACATCAGAGCCTTGGAGAAAAAACCAGCCCAGTACCCGATTCGCCGAGTACAGACCAAGGTCTTTTCCGTTCCTAAAGGCAATATGATTGTCAATCAAGAAAACCTGTTCCTGGGGGATTTGCCCAAGCGTTTAACCCTAGCCTGTGTGGAGAACGTCAGTTATAATGGGACTCTCTCGAGGAATCCGTTCAACATCAATTTCGTGGCCCTGCATGTGATTGGCCAACAGGTACCGGCACGGCCTTTACAACCTAATTTCGGAACGGACAATTACATCCGGAGCTATCTGAACCTCTTCACAGCAACTGGCCAAATCAACCAAGACGAGGGAAATATGATCAGTCGAGACGATTTCGGCAAAGGGTACACCTTGTTCTGTTTCGATCTGACTCCCACAACGATCATCAACTGAGTCTCGTCAAGAAAGGCAACTTACGCTTGGAACTGCATTTCGGGACACCTTTACCGAAAACCATCAATGTGATTTGCTACGCTGAGTTTGACAACATTATTCAAATCGATAAAAGCCGTAACGTCCTGTGTGACTTTGCCACCTAACATGGATACAGACCAGATACGCACCGTGCTGGAAAATGATCCAGGGACACGCATGGTCTTTCAAGGAGTGTTCGGCCGAGACGTGTTCCCATTAGACCGTGTGTATCCTGCTGCTTACGTCCTGAATACAGACCCGATGGATCGATCCGGTCATCACTGGGTGGCCGTGTACTTGACAGAAGAGCAGGGCGAATACTTTGACCCGTACGGCCTACCACCCCTCCATTTCGATTTAACAGACTTCATGGATCAAGGCACAGAGACGTGGTGTTGGAATACCAAAACGTTGCAAAGCCTGACCAGTAGTGTGTGCGGACAATATTGCTTGTTTTACCTGTATCATCGATGTCGGGGACATTCCATGCAGACTATCGTCCACATGTTTGACGAGTACTCCCAAGGCCGAGGACCGAGATGTACTCGTATATGACTAGGCCGCCCATCATTTCAATGTACAAGTCCCATTCTGGGCTTGAATTCTTTCAATGTACAAGCCCCCTCTGTTCTGGGCTTCAGTTCCTTCAATGTACAAGCCCCCTGTTCTGGGCTTCAGTTTTTTCACGCGGTTGTTCTCATGTTGTTGTTGTTAGTGAATAAACTGAGATCTCACCAAAAAAAACCCCTGTCTTGTGTGTTTTCTGTGTAAGCATGAATGCCCGATGTGGGGATTCAGTCAATGAATAGCAAATCAGTGGTCTAGGATAATCCGAAATTCACCCGCGCACTTCCGGTGATGCCGGGCAGGCGTGCGGCCGGATAACCCGCGCGCGCTGCGGCCGGGGCGGGCTGGGCCGGGCCGGGGAAAACCCAGTGGGAAAGCCCGGATGTTGAAAAGGTCCCGGATGTTGAAGAGGTCCCCGATGTTCTAGTACATGCATTCCATACGTCTAAGGTCTAAGGAAAAATTAGAACTCTTCTGTGCTCGGGGTCAAATGTAACCCATCAATACCCAGAAAACCAACATAGGCGTTAGACCTTGATATAACCTGCCCGGAGCATGGTTAGTACGAATTTTTCCCTTGTGGTGTTGTTGTTCAATAAAAAATTTCATGAAAACCCAAGTGAAGTTCGAATATTTATTAACGTGAACAAGTGAACAAGAATGTATATACAAGTATGTACAAGTGAACAAGTATATAAGACTGGTGCAAACAAGAATTAAGGTGAACACGTGTATAGAGAGAAGTCACCGTGGAGTATAGTTCACAGACCAATTCATCGAACTGCCGTATATAGAGTATTAATTCAAA
>JAVTVY010005269.1:0-39738 GCA_036873755.1 Hanleya hanleyi
AATTGTGTAAGGTTTCGATGACCGAAATACGGCGGACTACGTCGCCGGCAATGCGGATTTTGATTTTCTTAGAGAAATAAAGTCAAACAATGTGTATAAAACTGCAATTTCATATATATGATAGGCCTACATACAGTAAGCAAAACTACACGTCTGATTATTGATCAGAATATAGGCTATCAATCCAATCCCAATGTAATATTAAAAACAAACAATTTCAATTGTTCTGTTTTGAGATGGCCCCTGAACATGCGCAAACACTTTTTGAACAGGAAGGCGCGAACGCGCGAATGGTACCGTTCGCGTGTCGCGCGATCGCGCCCTTCAAGAGGGCGCGATTGCGCGAACACGCGAACACGCGAACGGTACCGTTCGCGCGCGACTGGTGCTCGTTCGCGTGTTCGCGTGATCTCGCAATCGCGACCCCGCGAACGCGCGAACGGTACCGTTCGCGTGTTCGCGTGTCGCGCGATCGCGCCCTTCAAGAGGGCGCGATTGCGAGAACACGCGAACACGCGAACGAGCACCAGTCGCGCGCGAACGGTACCGTTCGCGTGTTCGCGTGTTCGCGCAATCGCGCCCTCTTGAAGGGCGCGATCGCGCGACACGCGAACGGTACCGTTCGCGCGTTCGCGGGGTCGCGATTGCGAGATCACGCGAACACGCGAACGAGCACCAGTCGCGCGCGAACAGTGCTCGTTCGCGTGTTCGCGCATTCTCGCAATCGCGACCCCGCGAACGCGCGAACATGGCAGTATTGAGCCACTCGCGCCCCTACAATTTTTGCAAATTTACAGGTCGCGAGGGCGCGAATGCGATGGCAGCTATCAGCCACCATAGTTATGGCCTGTGACGAATTTTGCGAAATTTACCCTGTCGAGGCATATTACCGGCTAGAAAGAGGCGGAACGCCATTTCGGAACTACTAAAGTGCCTTTAGCCTGGTCACGTTTCATCCGTTTCAGGACTGGTGTTACAAACCTGGGCGGTAGGACTAACCGACTGTTTTCGCCCGCCCAAATTTGAGAAAAGGCATCGATTGCTTTTGTTCCTGGACACCAGTGTCTCAAATTAAATCGTATGCATTTTGCATGCTAGTCCGTGAGAAAATGGTCTACTGTACGTGGACCCCACAAATTATCGAGATGAACAAATGTGCTGTCATCAATTGACCAATCATCGTTATCAAAGCAACGGCTCAAGAAATCAGCCTTGTCATTATTCTCCCTTTACTTGGGATCCAGGGAACTACAAGCTCTATGTTACACTGCTTACAGAGATGGTAGACTCATGTTGTCCCCCGCCGCAACGCGGCCGGGGATTTTAAAATGGTTCATCTTCCTTCTTTGCGTCCGTGGACGTCCCTGGATGTCCGTGTAAAAATGTATGTCCGTGCATGTCTGTTTGAATTTTCCGCAAGCGATAACTTCCAAACACTTCGTAGGATTCTTCCGAAATTCGGCATACGCATTCCTTGCGACAAGACGCCAGCTGGTATTGCATTTCAGCAACATCTGCCTGAAGGTGGCGCCACTGGGTCAAAATGGGTTTTGTTTCTTTTTTGTCCGTGAACGCCCGTTAAAATTTTTCGGAAGCGATAACGTCCAAACACTTTGTCGGATTCTCCTGAAATTCGGCATACGCATTCCTTGCGACAAGACACCGGCTTATCCGCTGCTACTGCATTTCAGCAACATCTGCCTGAAGGTGTCGCCACTGGGTCTCGCTTCTTCATGTCCATTCCTGTCCGTGGATATCAGTTCCAATTCTTTCCAAGCTATAACTTCCAAACGCTTTGCTGGATTCTCCCGAAATTCAGCATACGCATTCCTTGTGACAAGATGCCGGTTGCCACTGCTTTTCAGCAACATCTGCGTGAAGGTGGCGCCACCGAGGTTCGCTTTTTCGTGTCCGTTCCAGTTAAAATGGGTCTTGCTCTCTTTGTGACCGTGCATGTCTGTTAAAATTCTTCACAGGCGATAACTTCCAAAAGCTCTGTCGGATTCCTTCCAAATTTAGCATATACACTCCTTGTGACCAGACGTGGGTTGGTATTGCATTAGGCCATTGCAATTTTAATAGGCACCCCCCCCCCCCACCATGTGCATGGTTTTAAATTTGGAAGGGGGGTGGGGTGGGGTATGTTGCCTGAAAGAATATTAGGGGGTGGTGGATGGTTTTTATATTTGGGAGGGGTGGTATGTTGTACCGAGAGAATTGAGGGAGGGGGGAGGGCTGATGGCTCTAGAAACTGTAAAGGGGGGGGGGGGAGGGGTGTTACCGTAGTTTGTTGGGGGGGGCAGGGGAAGTTCGAGGAGATTTCGTTATTCGACGACTACCGGTACACTATACCTAGACTTTCGTAGCTTTATGTCACAAAGTAATACTCTGTTCAGTGGTGCGTCCTGGTCTAATCTGGACTAGTAAGCTGGACTAGTTGGAATTATCAAACTGCCTAAAATGAATGACATCCATCTTGGAAAATTGCGATGACATATTTTCACAGAAATACATATATATAATTCTCACTGGTCATGTAAGAAACGCCGAATCTAAGAAGGGTGTTATTATGCAACATTGTTACGAACATGGCAGTGTGACTAACGTGACAGGACCTACGTAGTAGGGTAGGCATTAGAACTCCGACGCGCACTGAACTCTTGGAAATCCCCCCGCCCCAAGTTGAAATCTTGCCTTTATTTTCATTAAAAAATCACCAAAAATTTTCATCAAAAGTGGGTCAGCTCAGAACTTGCTGGTAACAGTCCCCTAATGCACCTTCATGCAACTATTCAAGGTTCTAATGTAAACGATTCTCCTTATTTTGCCGACGAAAGGATTCGGATGGACTCATTCACTCACTCACTCACTGACTACCGGACAATTTGCAGATGGTAGCCTACTTCGTATGAAAAGTGAGTTCATCAACAAGATTGTTGACGATCGTTACAATGTTGCACAATTTCATGCGAAATTCCCCCTAAGGCTGGTATGTTTGTATGTGTGTACTCCCCCTGGATATATCCTCCCTAACCCCCCCCCCACATATTTTCAGATATTCAAAGGATAATATGTAATTTCGTTTCCTAAAAGAGTCTTAAAAAATTACATTAAAAAAAACACCGTAGTAATAGGAGGAGTGCAAATTCATTATGAAAAATGAGGGTCCAAAATGAAGGTTGTGGAGTGACGTGGAGCTGACGTCATCCGGTCACGTTACATCCGGGTCACATCCGGGTCAAAGGTCACATCCGGTTCACTTTCGGCCACATGACGGCCCAGCAAGAGTTATCTGCCACTACATAAGGCCCCAATGGCTTCCAATGTTAATCTCCTGGGAATGCATGTATGGCATAGGGGTGATCATTTTTTTCTTTTGGATTTTACTATGGGTTGTGGTACCTTGCTTTCTTATCTCGCGATGTACATGTAGAACACGACGAGACGGGTCTCGAGGCCAGGGGTTGACTTTCGCTGAAAAGTTCAGGCAGGTCTGGGGTGGCCATGTTCGGTCCATTCTGGCGCAGTGGACAATGATAGTCCTAATAGGGAACCCACTCATGGACATTTGCGGTACGGGGTGTGGCCCCTTGTTTTCTTCGTCTCTGGCTGTAGAACACGATGGGAGGGATCTGGAGGCCAATCGGACAATTTATTCTAATTTTCTCATCAGTCATGCTTACAATGGCTTACACTCATGCAACATGGATATGACCTTGAGATAGAAGCATGCCATCATATATGCAGATTTTGTTTGCATACTCTCTAAAAAACTCGAGTGAACTGTTCCACTCAAGTTTGAGTTAAATGTACCTGTTCACTCAAACTTGAGTTACTTTTCACTCAACTTGAGTTACTTTTCACTCAACTTGAGTTAAAACCACTCAAGTTCACTCAACTTGAGTGGGATGAATTTCCACTCTTATGCTTGAGTGAATGTCACTCAAGTTGAGTGAAAAGTAACTCAAGTTGAGTGACAATCTCACTCAAGTTTTGAGTGGGATGAATTTCCACTCTTACTTGAGTGAAATTTCACTCAACTTTTTTTAGAGAGTAGCATTTGTTTTTTTCAAATATGGCTTTTTGAGACATTTTTTCATTTTGGAAATATTTAAGTAGTAACTTGATTCAAATGAATAGACACATAAAACGATGCAAATAGTTTCTGTAAAATTAACTAAAGAATAAAGACATCAATGACGATAACAGATCCATGCCTACTGAGGCATGTGTGAATGTTTGCCTATTCCATAAATAGGCCATCGGGTTCCAAGGTAACAGGGATCTGCTTACCTCCGTCAGAAATCTTCAACCCTGAGCGAATGGACATAATCAGGTTTTATTGACGATATCTTTTGATAAACAGAAGATAAAATTCTGAAATTACAGTATGTTGGCAAACTACATATTGTGATATATACTAAAATACTAGATTTCAAATACGCGGGGTCTGATTTTTACAGCAAAATTTGTCCATTTGGCCTATCTAAATGCATGTTAAGAGTCAACGGCTTAGTCAAGCCGAACACCACCGCACTCTTGGGCTGGTTGGTTAAACTGAGCTCTGATATATGCCCGCTCTTGTCACACTCGAGCAAGGTTATTTCACTCATGTAGACATGGTGATAGCCACTTTGAATGTACCGTACGGATTTGGATTTGATTAATCAGCATTGTTTCATTGATGTGACATCGATTAATTATGTCTCCCCCAACTATGTTGGGGGAGACATCTAGTGTTTGTGCTGTCTGTCTGTCTGTCTGGATGTCTGTCCGTCCCCTTACATTGTCTGCAAGATATCTTGAGAACTACTGGATGGAATTTCACCAAACTTGGAAGGAAGCTTCATTGGGATAGCCCCCTCATTTGATTAGGTATTGGTGTGTGTGCGTGCATTCATCCATGTCCGGTGCCCGTCCGTCCGTCCATCTACTTGTACATGTATATACAGGCCTTGTCTGCAAGATATCTTGAGAACTACTGGATGGAATTTCACCAAACTTGGACGGAAGCTTAATGGGATTTCCTCTCATTTGATTACGTTTTGGTGTGTGTGCATGCGTTCGTCCGGTGTCCGTCCGTCCGTCCATCTACTTGTACATGTATATACAGGCCTTGTCTGCAAGATACCTTGAGAACTACTGGATGAAATTTCACCAAACTTGTATGACAGCTTCATTGGGATAGCGCCCTCATTTGATCAGGTTTTGGTGTATGTGTGCGTGCATTCATCCGTGTCCGGTGCCCGTCCGTCCGTCCATCTACTTGTACATGTATATACAGGCCTTGTCTGCAAGATATTTTGAGAACTACTGGATGGAATTTCACCAAACTTGGACGGAAGCTTCATTGGGATTTCCTCTCATTTGATTACGTTTTTGGTGTGTGTGCATGCGTTCGTCCGATGTCCGTCCGTCCGTCCATCTACATGTACTTGTACATGTATATACAGGCCTTGTCTGCAAGATACCTTGAGAACTACTGGATGAAATTTCACCAAACTTGTATGGCAGCTTCATTGGGATAGCCCCCTCATTTGATCAGGTTTTGGTGTATGTGTGCATGCATTCATCCGTGTCCGGTGTCCGTCCGTCCGTTCATCTACTTGTACATGTATATACAGGCCTTGTCTGCAAGATATCTGGAGAACTACTTGACGGAAGTTCACCAAACTTGGATGGAAGGTTCATTGGGATAGCCCCCTCATTTGGTTAGGTTTGGGTGTGTGTGTGCGTTCGTCCATGTCCATCATCCGTCCGTCCATCTAATTGTTCGTGTGTATACAGACCGTGTCTGCCAGATATCTGGAGAACTACTCGACGGAATTTCACCAAACTTGGATGGAAGCTTCATTGGGATAGCTCCTTGTTGTCTGATTAGGTTTTGGTGTGTGTGTGCGAACATCCCTTCGTGTCCATCCCTCCGTCCATCTACTTGCACATGTATATACAAGCCTTGTCTGCAAGATATCTTGTAGGACCTGCATATGGCGTATACATATCTCGCTTAGTAGCATTTGCTAGATACTGTGTTAAATGTGATGATTTTAATCAACGTCACAAAACATTGTTGCAGAAACTTATAAAACAGGGCTATTCCACCAAGCGCCTCCACTCAATGGTTCTCAAATTTGGCGATACATATCGCATGCTGATAGCAAAATACGAACGTAGCGTGTAAGATCTATGGCGCTACGTTTCGTAACTTGTGTCTAATTCCGCTTAACCCGGGGCTAGGGGCCGTATGAACCCATGTACTTCAAGATCCTCATGGTACTCATATGAACAGTCACAATCAAAAGCGTGACTGAGATACATCATTCTTTAGATGACGACTTTACAACGAATATTATGGATTAAGAATACTGATCAGCGATACGGATTTGATATTTTTGGAACATCATGATGTCTTGTCGGCATCATTGAAAACTGTTGACCGCTTCTCTTTTGCAGGAAACAAGCCTATGTTTATGTATACTATCATTGTCTTTTTGAATTTGGTGCTAATACTGTTATATGGAATATGAAATAGGTCTTTGGATTATGGACGCGGATATTCTCTAATGGACGACGGCTGGATTATGAATGACGGACTAGACGCTTGTAATCTGGAGAACTACCCCACGGAATTTCGCCATACTTGGGTGGAAGCTTCATTGCAATGGGCTCATCTGATTGGGTTTCGGTATGCATGCATGCGTTCGTCTGGGTATGTTGTCTGTCTGCCTGTCCATCTTCCTATACATGTATGGGCAGGCCTTGTCTGTAAGATATCTGGAGAACTACTGGACGGAATTTCCCCGAACTTGGATGGAAGCTTCATCGTGATGGCCTCTGCATGATGAACTTCACCAGACTTGGATGGAATCTTTATTGGAATGGCCTCCGCATCTTATTATGTTTTGGTGTGCGCGCGTGTTTGGTGTTCATCCGTCTGTCTAGTTGTACATGTATAGACAGACCTTGTCTGTAAAATATCTCAAGAACTACTGGATGGAATTTCCCCGAACTTGGAGGGCAGCTTTATCGTGATGGCCTCATCATCTGATTAGGTTTTGGTTTATTTGCGTGCGTCCATCTGTTTCTGATGTCCAGCTTTGTTACATGTATGTACAGGACTACTCTTGTCTACAATATATGTGGAGAACTACTGGATGAAATTCCTCCAAACTTGGCACAGTAAAAAATAATTTTCTTGCAAATTTCTTGAAATTTTTTAGATTTTCTACTCTTGAATTTCTTAAATAAGAAAAATACATTATTCCCTCTGTGATACAATGTTTAGAAAGTTCCGAACAATAATTATTATGACGTTTTGGGGGATAGTTTCTGGCAGTTATTGGGCATTTCCAAAGTTTATAAATCTGTTTCAATTTTTGTCTTGTCAGTAAGATATGATTTTTTTCTCAAACGAGAAAAAATAAGAAAAACCTTCCAATTCCTTGAAATGGGAGACTGACAAGAATTATTTTCTCACAATTTCTTAAAATTTTGAGAAAATTTAAGAAAATAATTCTTGTCAGTCTCCCAATTGCATTTCCTTATCAGGTCGGAACAAAAAAAAAGACGGGAAATGTTTCAAAAAAAGAAAATAAGACATTTTCCGAGGCATACGAGCGTAGCGTGCAAGATCTATGGCGTTACGTTTCGTAACTTGTGTCTAATTCCGCTTAACCCGGGGCTAGGGGCCGTATGGATTAAGAATACTGATCAGCGATACGGATTTGATATTTTTGGAACATCATGATGTCTTTCCGGCATAATTGAAAACTGTTGACCGCTTCTCTCTTGCAGGAAACAAGCTTATGTTTATGTATACAATGATTGTCTTTTTGAATTTTGGTGCTAATACTGTTATATGGGATATGGAATAGGTCTTTGGATTATGGACGCGGATATTCTCTAATGAACAGCGGCTGAATTATGAATGACGGACCAGACGCTTGTAATTCTTTATTAGGCCGACCTAACAAGGACAATGTTCTTGATAAGTACACCCCATGCCCACAAGCGACCTGTTAAGACCATGTTTGCACACACACAC
Organism: Hanleya hanleyi; assembly: GCA_036873755.1. Classification (NCBI taxonomy): domain Eukaryota; kingdom Metazoa; phylum Mollusca; class Polyplacophora; order Lepidopleurida; family Hanleyidae; genus Hanleya; species Hanleya hanleyi. The sequence continues at coordinate 8,045 of JAVTVY010005269.1, forward strand.
ACACACACACACGCACACACACACACACACGCCCACGCACTCACACGCACACACAGGTAAGTCTACCAGGTAGCCAGTCTGACTCGCCCCCACGAGCGCTGCCAACCTTACATGGCCTATTCGGACCAGCGCACCTTCGAAATTGTCCTTTTTCTACTACTACCCTACAGCGCAGAATGATGTGACTTCCAATCACAGCCACCATACTCGGACTCTCCCCCTACGAGCGATGCCCACCTAACACGGTCGGTTATTGTAACCAGTAAAATTTTGCGTGTCAGAAGTGGGATTTCAAACCACGCCCGCATGTGCAGACCAGTATACCCATGCCCCGGAGAAGCCAATTTCATGGAGCTTGAGACTGGCGCCTTAGTTCACTCGGCCACCTTGACAAACGCTGGTTATCGTGGTCATAATGATTCATATATAGTGCTATATTTGTACAATGGTTTTACAACATGGTGAAGTATAACAAAAAAGATGCGTGTCAGCAGTGGGATTTGAACTCACGTCCCCACGTATGGGACCAGCACTTAAGACTGGCGTCTTAAACCACTCGGCCATCCTGACAAACGCTGATTATGGTGGACATAATGTGTCGTATATAGTGCTACACCTCGCATATTGTCGGGGACCATGTTTGATGACGTGCATTCCATTGCTGCTTTGGAAGGGCGGATAAAGGTTTATCGACCATTATATTCCCGGAGATGGCCGGACATTGCCGAAGATGACCGGACATTGCCGAAGATCCCCGGACATTGCCGAAGGTTGCCGGACATTCCTGGAGAATCAGGCGAAGCGACCACCCGCGTATTTGAAGTCTCGTTGACATGGGTTACTTTCTGACCGCGGAGGCATCTCCCTGGAAGCGCATCACCGCCGGACATGACCACATCACCGCGGAGGAATACATCCCCAGGGGTCAGTTTCGGTCACATGACACTCGACCCCTTTGCCGGAACTATAGTGACCTTGCGGTCCTACCCCAGGTTCTGAAAGGGCACGTCACACAAGCAGCACATAGACAAAACCGATTCACGGAGAATGACATGCGAAAAATATGGCACACGATCGTTGACCCTCAAAATAGAAAGGACATCTTCGGTCGCGTTGATCTAAAAAAATTGCATATGACCTCTGCAACGTCACTTCCGGTTCCGGTCACGTGACCGGTCTTACACTTAAAAACTCGTACCCCCGAAGATCGCCGGTTGACACCCACCTGTTACCCGGCAAGGGGACATCACAACGTCATATACCCCTACACAATCCACCGAGTTCACACCTGGCAGCACCCGCCCAGCAGCAGCAGCATGCCCCCATACAGCCGGTCCCCTTCATACCATGTCTCGGAATATCACCCAAACGTGAAGGACCAACCCAAACCCGTACAAGGGAATGAATACAACGTGAGCTCGAGGCTATGGGAGGATTTGTTCAAAGAAAGTATGGACATCGAGATGGGCGAGACGTTGGGGGCCACAGAAAACAAGTTTCACCACAAAGAGTATTCGAAAGAGGAAGCCGCAATTTTAGCCCATAACACATTGGCACCCAGACTGAAGCCTCTCCCCAATAATTTCACCAACTTTTCTAAAATTCATATGATGTCAACGCAAAAATACTTCAATGAATACGTATTTTCGAAATGAATAGTAAAATGAATTGTGTGCCCCCAAATATTTGCAAGACAAAAAATAATTGACATGTGTTTATGAAATACATATTCCCCACTGCGTGTTTGTCGGAGGGGAAAGTTGTCAAGCAGAGGAAACGAGGCATGTTTATGCATATAAATTCCCTCCAAAATGTACAAACACGTATTCCCTCCAAAACACAATGTGTCGCTGAGCTAATTAGTTTGCACAGCATATTTTTTTGTGTTGACCAAGTTTGAGGTTTAATAACCCTAGAAAGATAATACCCAACTAAAAACTGGTTACCACATGTGCGTTTTAATGTTGAGTTTTATTCACTGGAAAAGGCCAAGAACGCATCTCCAGCCATCTGGGATCCTGGAGCTTCCGGGGCCTAGGCGGTTCCTGGACCCTCGCCTTATTGTGCTGTGATAGTATAGCCCCCCAAACCTGAAAACTTGTCTACGACCTTGATGTCTAAGACGAAATGCAGCGGAAAACATATGACTCCTATGTCCTGGACGTTTCGTGATATCAGCGAAGATAAAATACTGTTATTTCATTGTTCAACCTTGCATTCATCAAAATTAGAAAGAAAATGGACTAGAATAGAAAATACCCTGCGTGACCATGCCATGGGAATGTCAAAATCCTCGACAAAATAAGGTGATAAAAACAAAAGCATATTCGTGATATTTATTTTGTCGATCACACGAAAATAGTCATCAACATGCTCTTTACATTTCGCAGTCGTAGGTGACTAGTACCTTCGCCTAATTGTGCTATGATACAGTGATGGCGGCGCAGGAGGGGCCATCCCCCTACCAAGACTTTCAGAAAAAAACCCAGAAAAAAATAACACACACACATACAGCTTCCAGGCTCTAGGTGGCCCTTGGACCCTAGCCTAATTGTGCTGTGATAGTAGCCTCCCAATCATGAATTGTCTTCTGCTGCATAAAATCTTCTGACCCTGTCTGAGGCATTTCAAACCTTTATGGAGACGCAGCTGGATTATCTTCTTCAACCAACAACATAATGATGTCCGTCCATAGATGATCGACAATGCATAAGGCGTTGGGATATGAGGTTAAGGTGTTGAGACGGGCGTAGACGGGCGTCACTGCATTTCGATGAGTTAGTGGCAATTCCATGAAAATCAGAGCTTCTGAGCTAGTTCACCAGGGCGTTGAAGCGTTAAGCTAGACGTTGGCGGGCGTTACTGTCTATAAAAGCAAGTGTATTCCCAAAAGACATGCACAATCGACGCTCAACCGTCAACATGGGCTATAATGCTCTGAGTGCGAACGCACGCTTACCAGACGTTACGATATGATGCGACACGAGAAGAATATACATGGGATTGAAGACTCCAAGGAGTCCAATGAGGAGAATGTTGATACAGAGACTGCTGAGTGTCCATCGACTGACACCGAGACAGAGACTGCTGAGAGTTTATCTACTGATATGGAGAGCTTGATCTCAGATAGTCAGCCTACATCCCAGGGAAGTGAGGAAGAACCTACCTTCTGGGATTGTATTGTGCATGAAGCTATTAATAGCTATGTTGTGGTAATCGAAGACGCAAGACAGGATAACTCACAACAGGCGTACATCCAAATGCGTCCCTGCATCAGGAAAACAGCCGTGGCCATCTATGAACGGCATAGCCTGCTCCCGCTTGAAATGATAGGCGACCCCACGCACAGGTCCAGCATGAAGATCAAGCGTCATTTGGAGAGAGAATTAAGGTTTAACGTCGCGTTCAGCAGTATTTTAGTTATACAGCGAGGAGTGTGGAAGAGGATATGGGGTTACCCCCCACCGAGGCCCTGGAAAATACGATCAGAATGCGCAAACATCTGTTTGAAGATAGGCTGCTTCAACGGGTTCCTGGACTGCCCGATGATGCTTAGGTTACACCGATCGAAGATTGAACTTTCCCAAACGATGGCTTCTGATTGAACAAGGGCCTTCTTGAATTGTAAACTGACTCAGCGTGGCTCCCACAGCGTGGGTATGATGTGTTGGAGGGGATAATAAGCTATATGAACACTTATGAGCGTGTTGATCTTTCTTTCTCTCAACTGTTTGCATTATGGCGTCAAGGCGTTATGCTAGGGCGTTATGGCGTTAAGATAAAGCGATAAGGCGTTAAAATAGGCGTTGAGGCGTTGGCCCACCGCGACCCCAATTCGATCTAAAAAAAATGCATATGACCACTGCGACGTCAATTACGGATACGCTAAAGATATTCCCACCCCACACCCATCCAGTTGGACGCTCTCCCACCAGAGCGTCACACCGATACCTCCCACGACCCAATCGGACCAGTATAGGTCAACCTCGACCCCAAAATGTCCATTCCAATACACTTTTTCTACTGAACATGCGCAGAATGGCGTCAGTTCCACCCCACGCCCATCCAGTTGGACACTCCCCCACGGGTGCTTCATGATGACTCATCACACGACCCAATCGGACCATTAGAGGTCCACCTAGACCCAAAACATACACCCCAGTGCTACTTACCCCGTGCGCATGCGCACGTTAACTTTTAAAACAATGTCAACGCTTGGCCTCGAAACTCCTCCCGTCGTATTCTACAGCTCGCGATGAAGAAAACAAGGGGCCACACCCTATACCGCAAATGTCCATGAGTGGGTTTCCCATCAGGTTAAACATTGTCCAATGCGCCATAATGAACCTAACAGAGAGATGACTCTTGTTCGGCCCTTACGTGACCGGGAGTAACGTCACCGGAAGTGACCTTCACATGACCTTTGACCAGGATTTGACCCGGTGGTTACGTGACCAGAGATGACGTCATCGTGACGTCAACACCACGTCACACCACCATGGCAACGCCTCAGCCACATTTTTTCTAGGGAATTTAGCTTCTTGCTACTACTAATGAAATGTATAGTACCATTATAATTCAACTACTACTAATAAATACATTCGCGTGTTAACCAAAGCGGAACGACGGTGGTCGAACACCTTCCCAAATTCGCCGCAAGCGTGAAACGCACCTTCGAAAGATTAATCGATCGGAATACAGGAGGTCGAACACCTCGCCCTTTCGTGAAGCGCGAAAATGCAGCCTCTTTTGTGTTCTTTTTTTAGCTGATCTATTTCAGAACGCATGACATCATACCGAGCACCGCAGCAGCTCTACAGCTTCACAGTGGTTTAGAATCCCCAATTTTACATTACTATACTTGAGAACATAATTTTGTCATTGATGAAGTGATCGAATAACAGTATTTTCGTTATTTGATATTACACTATGATCTTAATATGGCACAGATGCCATGCGGAATTCTTACTAAAATAATAGTGGCCGGGTTGCAGAAAATGGAACTCATTTTTGTTAGGTTCGGAATGGTGATAGAAATGGTCTCAAACAACAAAATACACTAGTTAACGGGCCAAAGAGTTTAGCCCTACATGTTGTCAATGGTTATGTGCAGTCAAAGATAACAGTCGCCTGTAAACAGTTAGATTAAAAATACATTTATGAAGTAATATTTAATTACATATAGTAAAACAAAAACAAGAAACATTGTTTTGTCAACTGACGATTTGTGTTATCGATTTAACCTGCTTGAAAAGACCGAAGCGGTGGTATAAACCTCATTAAATTCACGCTTCCAATAGGAAAACATGGAAACTTATCATTATTAAGTTGGAAATGATCACAGAAACGGTCTCTAAAAAAATACATTTTTTAAAGGGATAAAGAGTTTGACTCCATTTGTTTTCATCAGGTTTGTGGAGTCGATGGTAGGAGTCGCCAGCCAACAAAACAAGTTTAGCGCGCAACTTGACTGTATAGAACGTTAATATTTGCAAGTCCTCTCGAGTGAACTTCAGTGCGAACGGACGTGTTTTTTCTAGCTTCTTAAAACTGGAAACAAAATCTTATCTTGGGCGTATATTAATTTACTGAGGATTTCATCTAACACGGAGAGAGGATTACCGAAATACTGTGTGAATATCAATGTCGCATGTGAAATTGTGATCCGCTGGAAAATTATACCTGAACTAACTGGTGAAATCTTTATTTCAACATTTCGAAGGTGCACATATTAGAGTCCCAATCAGGTACACTTTAATTAACTGTATACTATTTGTTGTATAGCAGTGTAGCTAATCTGACAAACAAAGAAGCAGATCGAACTATACGCTTGGCTGTGAACTCGCTTTGTGCCGTGAATATAACTATGATGAGATGCGCACCAAGAAACTTATTTTAAGGGGAAACGAACCACCACAATAAAAAAAGGTGAAAAGTTTTAAAAAGTGGTGAAAATTCAAATTCTCCCGAACACAGCCCGAAATTAGAACTACCAAACGCCACAAGGAGCAGAACATATTTGGACGGACAGTATTGTTACCAGTCGGTCTACAGATAGTATGGCCCAGCCAGGAAGTCCACACAATATACCAACAACTTCCTTGATATATCCAGCACACTAGTTTAGCCAAATACCGATACCACATGTGACGGGTCACTATTTTTTCGCTAAGCTAATGAGAGTGACCTCCCCTGACGTAAGCTCTCGACTGAAAAGAGTTACGTTTGTGTTGATTGTGTAATTCGCAGAAGCAGGAAAGTTTTGCACGGCTGCACGAAAAATCGGTAAATATGCCTACTGTCTGATAGTTTCACTACGAATACAAGGACTTGAATGCTGCACTGTTTAGGCCGAGGCAATGTTTAGTCGTTTGACATCAAATTGATTCAGATTAGTATGCTCACGACGGAAAGCCGCGCCATGTGGTTTTGGCGGGCTCTATCATTAGTACATGTATATTAGCCCTTGCTGGCGTGACCAGGGGATGCTCACGCCATTGCGTTGGAGAAACCAAGCTATAGCGCGCGAGCAACAACAGCATTCCATTTCATGTAATTCGACAGAAATAGATATTTAAAACGTACCTTATACCATCAACTTCAATACTGTACACACACAAACTCCTCACGAAGGCACAGAGGGTAGAAAAAAATAAGTGACTCGGGGTTGTTGTTGTTTCTCGGGACAAACATAACGTCTTCCCTGCTCAACTCCGTGAGCACGTGTTGTTTTGCGGAAGCCCGAGACTCCTGCCGAGGGGTTTACCAAAAATGCAAACCGCACACGTGTTCGCCAAGATACGCTCGTCAATTGCCAAGAACATGTACGCTCTAATGATTCCGGTATGTCCGAATTGATTTTAGTTTAAACTCTAGACACCGAAAAGGAATATTTGCAAGAGTGTGTGTGTGTCAAAAGCATGTTATGAGACTTGAAGCGCACATGTTCTTGGCAATTGACGAGCGTGTCTTGCCGAACACGCGTGCGGTTTGCATTTTTGGTAAACCCCTCGGCGAGAGTCTCGGGCTTCCGCAAAACAACACGTGCTCACGGAGTTGAGCAGGGAAGACGTTATGTTTGTCCCGAGAAACAACAACAACCCCGAGTCAATTATTTTTTCCTACCCTCTGTGCCGTCGTGAGGAATTTGTGTGTGTACAGTATTGAAGTTGATGGTATAAGGTACGTTTTAAATATCTATTTCTGTCGAATTACATGAAATGGAATGTTGTTGTTGCTCGCGCGCTATAGCTTGGTTTCTCCAACGCAATGGCGTGAGCATCCCCTGGTCACGCCAGCAAGGGCTACATGTATATGTGTTTGAAAACATGCACACGCATTTTTGTCAGACCGAATGTTACATCTGTGCGCAGAAATTATGTGATGCCAATAAACATTATTTGGGAATAATTACACTAGAAATTATGAAATAATTGTTGAATAATTTTAATTGACTATAATGATAAGTTTGTTATGGAATTAATGCTTGTACTTCATTATTGAATATTTCTGGTAAATGTCCGAAGATGAATGAAGTTTGAAGAATTCCTTTTCTTTATGATTTTAATAGATTGTTTCGATTACCATAGCATTTATCAGGTTCGGAAGAATTGTGTAAATCAGTCATATATAATTCAGATTAAAATGGGATTAAATTCAGATTAAAATCAGATTAAAGTCAGATTAAACTCAGATTAAACTCATTGAATTGTAATAGAATAACTGTACTCCATGAATCGGTCCATCCATTTATTAACAAGGGAATATCTGGTAATTGTGGTGAAATTTAGGAAGTAACACAGCTCAGGCTCGTGGTTTAAATCGATTGTGATTTTATTGTTGCTCATTCATTTCAATTGATTTATTTGTTTACATTCGTGTTAATTAAATATAGAAAAGCCTAAAATAGAATTGTCCATGTAACAGAGATTTCATTCACATATGTCCAGTACAATACGCAACTATTAGAATTTCATTGGGTACCATAAGTCAGATGCATTGGATCGGGAGTAGTGTATAAAAGGGGCAATACAGGGGCAAAATGCCATGATGTTTTAATTAACATTGTTGTTTTGTCAGAAGTATTATGCATGGCTAAGGCCATGGTATACTAGTCATTGACAGGTTATTATAGTATTTTGAGTCATAATAATCAATTTTATAGTATTTGATATCAACCGGTGATACTGCTAATTGACCTTTGTATGCCAAGTCATGTTTAAGGAGTGAATATGTTGAAGCTATTAAGTCTGTATTGTTGTCTTACAAGTCCCATACACTCCCCTGTTTTGTTTGTTTCGATATTCGGCGGATTCCATTTCTGTGACATTGGAAATTAATAGTGGTAAAATGGGGGCCATTCATCAGTAGATATTTGATGCGCTTGTATTTCTCCAGGAATTGTTAGCAATAAGCAGAGCAGCTAACTGTGTGTATACGAACGAATACAAATGTCCATATGCTGGATTAACATTCTATTAGGCAAATAAGTGTTTTCTGCCTTTGACCCACTCACACTGGTGTCAAAAGTGGGATCAAAGGAAGTTATTAAACAGCTACAACGCATATTAGAAAAAACAGGGTCGAGTTGTGGGAAGGATGATCCATTGGTATGGATTGAAAGAGCAAGGCGGACACTATCTTCACAACAGTTAGAAGGCGAAGCTGGTGTGTTGTTTTTGCGGGACTATCTTCAAGACTGCAGAAGAAGAAATTCGACATCAGAGACCAGACACGCCAGACCAGACCTGCTTTTTGAAATCCATAGGGCTGGCTTTGGCAGTCGTGCATATAGACCTCATTGCATGAGATAATTCTATAATCGGACACAAACTTCGTCAGAGACAATAACCGAATATTCTCCTGCTTTGGTGTCAATCGCGGAGTAGATTGATGTGACAGCAGCAGAGCGGGAACGCATTCTGAAGGAACAGGTTGTGGAGGTTGTTCGACCTGTTCCGATACAGAGATTCTTGAAACGCCGGTGTAGAGACAATACTAGACTGACTTTCCTTCAATTGCGGAAAGTGGCTCTAGAGGAGAGCGAAGAGTCCCCAACTTGCAAGGCTCAAGTCAAAGAACAATGTGCAGAACAATGTATAATTACACTAAGTAATGAAACCCCTAAATGGGGAGGGTGAACTGATAGAACTCACTAATATAAACTGTTAGCTCGTAGCTAAAGTTCTCAAAATGTGCCTAAGAAGGAGAATAGTAGTGGTGTTAGAGCAGTTTGACGCCCCTTTCACCCGGATGTAACTATGACGTCACAACTGGTTGGTTTTGTAACGAGGCTTTTGATTGGTTGAATTGTAAGTGTGAGGTTGAATTTGATTGGTTGAGGTGTCGTCCCTGTTGTAAAGCAAGATGGTGGGTGTCGGCCCTGTTGTAAAGCAAGATGGCGGCGTGGTTCGGGCATGTTCGGGCATGTTCGGGCAAAAAAAAAAGTTCCGGCAAAAAAAAAAAAAAAAAAAAATGTATTCATGCGCGGTGATGCGGTTTGGCCGTGGTTTTGGCGGTGATTCGGTCTCGGGAAAAAGCTTCCGCGGAGAAAAAGTAGTCCCTAGATAAAATGGTCCGATGGGGTCGAGTGAGGTATCAAAGTGAAGGTTAGGTGAAGGAGCATCTAATGGGCTGGGTGTGGGGTTGAAATATCGTCATTCTGCGCATGCGCGGCGGCCGAAGGGTATGAAAATAGTCTTTTTGGAGCTAGGGGAGCCCCTAAGGGTCCGATGGGGTCGAGTGAGGTATCAAATTGAAGGTTAGGTGAAGGGGCATCTGATGGGCTGGGCGCGGGGTTGAACTATCGGCATTCTGCGCATGCGCGGAGGCCAAAGGGTATGAAAATAGCCTTTTTGGAGCTAGGAGATTGACTACTGGTCCAGTGGGGTCGAGTGAGGTATCGATGTGAAGCATTCGTGAAGGGGCATCTGATGGGCTGGGTGTGGGGTTGAAATGTCGGCATTCTGCGCATGCGCGGTGGCCCAAGGGTATGGAAATAGCGGTTTTGGAGCTGGGGGAGTCCCTAATGGGCCAATGGAGTCGTATGAGGTATCAAAGTGAAGCATTCGTGAAGGGGCATCTGATGGGCTGGATATGGGGTTGAACTATCGGCATTCTGCGCATGCGCGGTGGCCCAAGGGTATGGAAATAGCCGTGTTGGGAGCTAGGGCAGCCCCTAATGGACCAATGGGGTCGAGTGAGGTATCAAAGTGAAGCTTATGTGAAGGGGCATCTGATGGGCTGGGTGTGGGGTTGAACTATCGGCATTCTGCGCATGCGCGGTGGCCCAAGTGTATGAAAATAGCCGTGTTGGGATGTAGGGGAGCCCCTAATGCACCAATGGGGTCGAGTGAGGTATCTAAGTGAAGCATTCGTGAAGGGGCATCTGATGGGTTGGGTGTGCGGTAGGAATATCATTCTGCGCATGCGCAGATGCATGTCCAATCAGAAGCGAGTATTTCAAATCCGTCCCAGAGCTCTCGTCCAATCAGAAGCGAGTATTTTGACCCGGTGCATTATGGGACATATCCAAGATGGCGGCACGTATGTTCAAGATGGCGGCACATCCGGTGTCGAAAACTGGCCATTTTGTCGGATGTGGTCACTCAGTGTCGAAAACTGGACCCTGTATGACGTCACTTCCGGGTTTTTCACTAAAAACTACCTCCAAACATAGAAGAGTTCCTAATGTTTCCTCTTAGACGTCCGTATGTTCAATCGCCGGTGTGTTTTGTGTTTTCCCGCCCCGCCCCAGCGCCCCGCAGCGTGAGCGCGCGCGCGAGTTCTCCGGAAGTGCGCGCGCGGACGCGGGTCAAAAGGTCAAAGGGTCACCTCCAGGTCAGACGGTCCAATGTCCAATGAGACAATGTTGCGAGGTGTGAGTGAGTGCAAGAATGTATTCATCCGCGGTGATGCAGTCATGTCTGGCGGTGATTCGGTCTCGGGAAAAAGCTTCCTTGCCCAATGCCTACGTACTTTACCGAAGATACACGGACTTTAACGAAAAGACACGGACGTACACGAAAAGACGCGAAGGTGAACGCCATTGTGGGAAACCTCCCACAGACAGGTCAGTACATGCATTTCTATGTTGTTCACGCATAATAAAAGGATTGATCTGTAATCTGTGTTGTTGTTGTTGCTCCCTTTTTTTGGACTAACCCATCAGAATAGTACGTATCACGGACTATACCCGTAGAGCTACATCTGGTCTATAAAACACGTCCCTCTGGATCCCACACCTTCATTTCTACAGAGCCATGGCGGAGATCCAGCCCCATGCGACTCGCATTTTACAGTATGCCACCGTGGTGAATTCATTCACGGGTTACCGAGCAGTGGTCCGGTCCATGTTTGCAGATGGCGACGACAACGAGGGACGACGCCAGATCCTGAACGAGTTCACAGAAGCGGTCCTCCACAGAGTGCACTCGATGGAGAGGCGTGCCATCACTCACCACTACTGGACTATGACAGCCATCCTTGATGCTCGGGCTATGGACCACGAGCGCTCACGCCGCAACCAGCACCGGCTGGTTGGCCTCATACTAGTCTGTGCCCTATTCACCCTGGCGCTGTGGTATTGACACTATAAATACCAGGGTCAGACAGAGTGTGTGTCATTCACCGTTCGACATTTGGACAAAGCATGTCATCCGTCCTACGAGCCATCCTCCCCCTTACACCTTACCAGGTGGGATTATACGTTTATGAAGATTATGTGACTCTGGTGGAAGATAGTGGCGGGGATTGGAGGGCGTCCCCTGAGACTTTATCGAATACGGTGACACTACAGCGTGATGGGTGGACTAAGTTTAAACGGGTGTTGAGCGGAGAGTTAGACGGACACCTGATCCACCTGGACAAGGCCAACTACGTATACCATACTGCGCTCTACCCACGGGTGGGACGCTACCAAGAGCCGGCTCGAAGTTTCCTCCTAACTCCCTCTCTGTGGTCAGCCTTGGAGAAAATAGGCCCTCTGGTGGACCAGTTATTTATACCCGACGATCGATCACCCCACCAATTGGCATGGGCTCATGCTATCGAACACGCACTAGATGAACCTAATGAAAAAAAAAGCGGATGGAGAAAATACTATATGTATAGAATGCGCAGAGGCTGGAATGACAGTGTCACCTCATGAAGCCACCCACACACACATGACGGGCCAGAACGATGAAGAAGAAGAAAAAATCCGTGATGAAGCCGCGGGGCCAATGGCTGAACCCCATGAACAACTACATGAACCCGACGACGATGCCATTGATTACCCCGCTAGACTCAGTCAGCCCAATGACATGACCACCTGATCCTTTGATCTCACGGGGTTCTCCCTATAAATACGGGAGACAGTGAAATCTGGTACCATTCACGTACTGACCATGACGGAGCATATAGTACTGGCGTATTTCAGCTTGACCCCCGAGGTTTTCCTGCACGTGTATGCGGATAAGGTCGATATCATGGAGGAGGTGGTGGGAGACACGGACCCTACACAACCGTGCCCGGCTCACATTCGTCTGTCCCGGGAGGGCTGGACCAAATTCAAACGGGTGTTGTCTGGTGAACTGGACGGCGACCTCATCCACTTGTGTCACGATGTGTACATTCGACGCGGCCCTTTCTTTGCTCAATTGGCTCGGCTAGATGGAGGTACAGTGCATTTTACCCTTCACCCTGATCTATGGTCTGCATTGGAAGATGCCGTGGTGGATGTGGATGAAGTGCTTATCAAGCGGTCATCAGACGAGTTGGACTGGTCATTGACCATGGCCACTGTGGAAGTCCACGAAGAAAATCAGAAAGAAACTCCGGCCCAAGATATACCCGTTATAAATAAACGATAGAGCCAGGGTCCATCATCATTTTGTCACCATGAAGCGCTGGGAGAAGGTGTTGGATAACTTATACTACAGTCCCGACAGTCCGGCAGCCTATAGTGCATTGTCGGCTCTCTATCGAGCGGCCAAACCCCAGGGGGTACAACGTGCCCAAGTCCGAGATTGGTTAAGAAGACAAGACACCTATACCTTACATCGATCTGTCCGTCGCCATTTTCTACGGAACCGGGTCATCGTGGGAGGAATAGATGCCCAGTGGCAAGCGGATTTGGTGGATATGAGCGCCTTTGCCAAACACAACGATGAGAATCGGTATATCTTGACGTGCATCGATATCCTATCCAAGTATGCGTGGGTGGTACCCATCCGGACGAAAACGGGGGCAAATCTCATAGCGGCGTTCAAAGACATCTTCAAGACCGGGCGCAAACCTTTGTATTTGCAAACCGACGAAGGCACGGAATTCCTCAACAGACCGTTCCAAGCCTTTCTCAAGAAACAGAAGGTGTTTTTCTTCCATACGTACAACGAGACCAAGGCTTCCGTGGTGGAGAGGTTCAACAGGACATTCAAAGGCCGCATGTATAAATATTTCACCTATAAGAATACAAGGCGGTACATCGATGTTCTCCCGAAACTGGTGAAGGGTTACAATCGAGCCTATCATCGAAGTATAGAGAGAGCCCCCATTACCGTGACCCAACGCAATGAAGCCCAAGTCCGGCGTGTCTTGTACCCCAGGCCATCGCAGCGAACGACGAAGGCGGTGTACAAGGTCGGGGACCCTGTACGGATCAGTAAAGTCAAGGGCAAGTTCGAGAAAAGTTACTTGCCCAACTGGAGCGATGAGCACTTCCTGATTAAACGGCGCCTACCCCGACAGCGGCGAGTCTATGAACTGGAAGATCTCCAAGGGGAAACGTTGCTGGGGACGTTTTACGACACGGAATTACAGCCTGTTGTAAAAACACAGCAAGACTACTACACGGTGGAGCAGATTTTGAAAACGGAACGTCGACGTGGCAAACTGTTTCATTTCGTGAAATGGCAAGGCTGGCCCAGTTCCTTCAATTCCTGGGTCGCGGCCAACCAGGTGAAACGACTATAAAACCAGACACCACTGCCGTCCTCCTTCATTCCACATCCGACCACAGTGCTATGGACCAACAGCAGCTGCCTCTGAAGACAGCGTCTCGCAAAACGCGCAAAGCGCAAGTGGTCTTTGGGGTGCTATTGCTAACCCTGCTGAGTGTGTTGTACGGAGGTGTGTTTTACGACGTAGCCTATGTCAGCACGTTACTTAACCAACTGAGAACACCAGGCACCAGCGAAACGGGTCTACAGAGAGCACCAGTCGTATCGAGCCCAGTCACCACCACCACCACCACACCCCGCGTACAAGCCACGTCGAGCTCTACACCTACACCAAGTACACCTACTACGTCTCAAGACCCACCGGATTTCATCCCTCACAGTGAACCGACCACCCACGTTGTACCCACCCCCAGCACCATCTCTGAACGTGAACAGACAACGACGACCGACGTTGTACCCACCACCACTCCAGTTCACTCGTACGAAATTTACAAGAGCGTGTTACCACGACAACGGATACACCTCAAACCATGGACCCTCGGTGGCAGCATCCCTTCACTTGCGTCATCGCAGGACCGACGGGCTCCGGCAAAACGCACTTCGTCAGGAAGCTCCTTCAACACGCCGACAGCATGATCACTCCACCCATTGCCCGAGTCGTGTGGTGTTACGGAGAATGGCAGGAAGCGTATGCAGCAATGCCCCACATCACGTTCGTGGAAGGCCTACCCAACCTGGCCGATTTGGAACCCGACACCTTGGTGGTTCTGGATGATCTCATGGCGGAGACGGATGCACGGGTGACCCAACTCTTTACAAAAGGCAGCCATCATCGACGGCTCAGCATCATCTACATTGTGCAGAATCTGTTCAGTAAAAACAAAGAACATCGGAATATCAGCTTAAATGCCCACTACCTGGTGGTCTTCAAAAACCCGAGAGATACCACTCAACTGCTGCACCTGGCGAGACAGATGTTTCCCGGCCGCACACCGTTTGCGTTGGAAGCCTTCAAAGATGCCACAACCCCTCAGCACGGGTATATGCTCTTCGACCTCAAGCAAGCCACCCCGACCACCTTCGACTACGGACCGACATCTTTCCCGGAGAGACCCACCACGTGTACATGCAAAAATAATGTAAACACACCCACAGTGGCGCCTCCAGCTGGGGTTTGTGTGTGTTTGATGATGGGGAATAATAAAAAGAATGAATACCACAGCAGGGTTGACTTTGTCTGTGAGGTGGATAAAAAGGGCAGCGTTGTGGGTTCTAGCATTAGTTGTACAGGATGTCTGCGCGAGTACGGAAGCACGCTCCCACGCTCCGTGTATTGAAGACGGCCCCACCCGAGTTAGTCCGAACCATTGTACGCGGTGCGGACCCTGACCTTGTACGCTGTCTGTGCGAGATCGGGTACAACCTGTTAAAAGGCAACGTACCACTGACTCCGGCTCAGAAGACCAAGTTGGCCAAGCATAAGACAGGTCTCCGAACCCTAGTCCACAAGCGGGTCCCTCAAACACAAAAGAAAAAGGTGTTACAGAAAGGCGGCTTTCTCGGGGCCATCTTAGCACCGTTGGCCGCTTCCGTGTTGGGTCCAGTATTGGGTGGACTCTTCGGCCGACAATGAACCACACGAAAAAAATGGTCCTCGTCGAACCACGGTTCCTGCAAAACCTCCAATCACCCTACCCTGTCCCACCTACGGTGAAGACCATAAACAGCCTCGATGGAGAGATGCAACAGATCTTACAGAGACCGGGGTTAAGCGACAGTGAGAAAGTACAACGGTACAATGAGACGCTTCAACGGTACATGACGTTCATGGACCAATACAAAACCCTGTCTACCCCAGCAACAGCACCACCACCACCACCACCACCACCACCACGTGACAGACCGCTGACCTCAGCACCGCTCCAACAGCCGGGTGAGGTAGCCCCCACAGCCCCACAGTGGGTGGAAGACGAAGTGCTGAAGAGTGTACCTGCCTCGTTCAAGAAACAAGCTGGCCTGGTATTACAACGGATGAAACAGAATCCTAACATGACTTGGAATGATAAAGGCGAACTCCTGGTACAGAATCAGGTGGTCCCCGGCACCCACATGACGGATTTAGTGAATGATCTGATGCGTCAACGCAGATCGCACACCGATCCTCGAGGATGGGAGGTCTTCGCTCAAGGCTTGAAAGACATGCATGTACCACAGGAATTGGTGGGGAACCCCCACCGCTGGGCCTTTATGCAGCAAACCCAGCAATCACCGAGTGGCCCACTACCTTCTTGGGAAGCCGAATGGGAACCGGAGTCACCCCCCAAAACACCACCACAACGGGCACTTTCTTTTCGCGCCTATAAAAAAACACCCTTGATCAAGACACCCCACATCTCCAGAGCCGTGACACGTAGCAAGTCACCGCGACGAACACGACGCCGCACACAACCGCCCAAGGCCTGGAAGACCTATTAAAACCAACAGCAGCAGCAGGACAGCTCAGTCGCCATGTTTTACCTGACCCTACCCAGTAACAGTTCGCTGGATGTGTTTCCTGACAACACCGTGGCCAAGTACGTGACCCAGTTACCGCAACCGTTACATTTACCTGGACGCTGGGAATGTGCCCTCGTGGATGTCCAATACCCTTACTCGTGGTACAACGTGCGAGCCAATGAAGTGTGGTACGAGGTGACCTACGAAGGCAAAAACACCCGACTCACCCTGCCCGAAGGCCAATACGATACCCCCAAAGAGTTCATGGGTGGGCTGTCAAGACTGATGCATGATAAGGCGCTACGGGGGGTGACGGATAGTGCAGCACGCCTGATAGCCTTGCGCTTCAAGAAAAACGTGTTCTTCGATGTCAACGTACACAACGACAAGGCACAGCTTACCCTCACCGATACCGTGAATGTGAAACTCAGTCCTACACTACAGCAAATGCTGGGTTTCGATCTACAGACGTTCGCTGGTCCCACCCAACACCATGGCGAGATGCCGATGGATATGAAGTCGGGTATGTACGGACTCTACGTCTACTCGGACGTGGTGGACAACCACATCGTGGGCGATATCAACACACCTCTGTTACGGGTGGTCCCCATTAAAAAGACGTATGGCGATCAAGTCACCCACAGTTTCACCCATATCATGTACCTGCCCGTACGACATACCGATATCAACACGATCACGGTGGATATAAGAGATGACACGGGACGAGCGGTGGCATTCGAACGAGGAAAAGTGGTGCTGACACTTCATTTTCGACAAGCACGTGCTCCCCACTTTGCATAATGAAAGTACCTTACGAGTGCGATGCACGCAGCTATGCCGACTATTATGCCCAACAGGCCGGGGGTGGCTTTCCGGTCTTTAGCGGTGCACGCATGCAACGAGGACATGGACTGGGGAACATACTCGGCAGCATTGTGAAAACGTTCCTGCCCTTGGTGACGCGTGGGGTGAAAGCAATGGGCAAACAAGCGGTACGCAGTGGACTGCAAGTGGCCGGTGATGTCTTGGGGGTACGGCACCCAAAGAATCCTTGAAACGGCGGGCCAAAGAAGCGGGAGGCGTCTTGGTGGCCAAAGCACAACGCACCGTAGGGAATAAAAGAGCTGCCCCACGGAGACCACGCACCAGTCGACGACCGATCCCGCGACGACGCACATCCAAGAAGACCCGGGATATCTTTTCTTAAAACATGTCCTTAATCCACGCCGAGTCCTGCCCCTCCACCAACAGTGAATTTGATTTGTGGACCGTGCCGCCCACACAAACCAGTGTCGAACAAGGATTATGGGTGGAGCATCTCCCGCTCTCCAGCATCAACGAAACCGGGCCCATCGAGTTCACCATCAGTAATGCGGATACGGCCTATGTGGATTTAGCCCATACCTACTTGTATGTGAAAGCCAAGGTGGTCAATGGAGCTGGCACCAGAATCGCTGACCAAGCAACGGTGGGCCCGACGAATCTCTGGCTGCACTCGATGTTTCAGCAGGTGGATATTTTTCTCAGCGACAAACTCATCAGTGACTCCACCAACACGTACCCCTATCGAGCCTACATCGAGACACTGTTGTCGTATGGCCGAGAGGCTAAAAAATCTCAGCTGACAACCGCTTTATTCTACAGGGACACGGCCGAGCACATGGACACGGTGGACAATGGGGGATATACCAAACGGAAGGCTTTCACTGCGAACAGTGCCTCGGTGGATATGATGGGTCGACTGCATGCAGACATGTTCATGCAAGACCGGTACCTCTTGAACAAGATCCCCATCAAAATCCGACTGATACGGGCGCCTCCGACCTTCGCCTTGATGGCCACTAACGTAGAGGGGCATGCAGCGGACTATAAGATTGTCATCCAAGACGCAGTCCTATATGTCCGAAAAGTGAAACCGAATCCAGCCGTTCAATTGGGACACATGCAAGCCTTGGAAACAAAACCAGCCCAGTACCCTATCCGACGTGTGCAAACCAAAGTGTTCTCTGTGCCTGCTGGAAATATGGGCGCCAACAAAGAAAACCTGTTCCTGGGGGAACTACCCAAGCGATTGATCCTGGCCTGTGTGGAAAATACCAGTTTCAGCGGAGCCTACCCAGAGAATCCGTTTGACTTTAAACATTTCGGCATCAATTTTGTGGCCCTGCATGTGGATGGACAACAGGTGCCAGCCACGGCCTTAACCCCGAACTTTGGGCGGAGGAATTTCATTCGAGCCTATCAGAGCCTGTTTACAGCCACCGGTCAAATCAACCAGGACGAAGGGAATATGATCAGTCGGGAGGACTACGCGAACGGATACACGTTGTTCTGTTTCGATCTGACCCCCACCTTAGAGAACGACCATCAGCTGGCCCTGACCAAGCAAGGCAACTTACGGTTGGAAATCCACTTTGCACGAGCCCTGGCGACCACCGTCAATGTGATCTGCTACGCCGAGTTTGACAACATCATTCAAGTGGACAAGGCGCGCAACGTCCTGTGTGACTTCTCCACCTAACATGGATACAGAGCAGATAACCACCGTGCTGGAGAATGACCCAGAGACACGTAGGGTCTTTCAAGGGGTGTTCGCCCGAGATGTGTTTCCATTAGACCGTATGTATCCGGCTGCTTACGTTCTCAACACGGACCCGATGGATCGACCCGGTGAACACTGGGTGGCCGTGTACTTGACAGAAGAGCAGGGGGAATACTTTGACCCGTACGGTCTGCCACCCCTCCATCCCGATTTAACAGACTTCATGGATCAAGGCACAGAGACGTGGTGTTGGAACAGTCAAACGTTGCAAAGCCTGACCAGTGGCGTGTGCGGACAATATTGCTTGTTTTACCTGTACCATCGATGCCGGGGAAGACCCTTATCTACTATCGTACAGATGTTTGACGAGTACCCCCAGGCCGAGGACCGCGATGTACTCGTCTATGACTGGGCCGCCCATCATTTCAATGTACAAGCCCCGTTCTGGGCTTAAGTTAATGACAAGCCCCTTGTTCTGGGCTTAAGTTAATGACAAGCCCCTTGTTCTGGGCTTAAGTTTACAAGCCCCTTGTTCTGGGCTTCAATGTACAAGCCCCTTGTTCTGGGCTTCAGTTAATGACAAGCCCCTTGTTCTGGGCTTGAGTTTTCACGTGGTTGTTCTCACGTTGTTGTTGTTCACTGAATAAAAAAAAAAATGAGATCTCACCAAAAAACCCTG
This sequence comes from Hanleya hanleyi, assembly GCA_036873755.1. Taxonomy (NCBI): domain Eukaryota; kingdom Metazoa; phylum Mollusca; class Polyplacophora; order Lepidopleurida; family Hanleyidae; genus Hanleya; species Hanleya hanleyi. Next base: position 27,702 of record JAVTVY010005269.1, read on the forward strand.
TCTTGTGTGTTTTATTCCTAATGCATCAATGCCCAATGTGGAGATTCAGTCAAACTGAAATCAGTGGTGTAGGATGGGGTCAAAATGTAACCCATCAAGTTTAGAAGGCAAGAGCACTATAGTAAAAAATAGAGAGCCAATGAAATCAGCCTACAGACCAAGTACGTGTCTTTGGTCTAGGTTTGGAGCGGGCATTTCATTGAGGTACGTGTATACGGTGAGTGAAGAGACTCGTCCAACACGTATAGATTATGACTATAAGTTCTATGAGCATAATGCATGAAAGTGGCTTTGAACACCGTATTAGTCAATCAGTGGCCTAGAATGGAGCCAAAGGTAACCCATCCATGTCCAGAAAAACATTACCCGGGTGTACAAGAACCCAGATGTAGGCGCGGACGTCAGCGAAAGCACACCGTGAATACCCCAATTCCATTGGCTGATTGTTCGATCGCTGATTGGTTCTTTTTCTCGACCGCTGATTGGCTCTTTTTCTCGACCGCTGATTGGTCCAAATGGAACTGCCCATCTTTCCCAGGTTCATCTAGAATCCCCCTAGAATCTAGAATTTTTTATTGTGCTCAAGCTCTGACTATAGCGATGCCGCAACATTGTCTCATTGGACATTGGACCGTCTGACCTGGAGGTGACCCTTTGACCTTTTGACCCGCGTCCGCGCGCGCACTGCCGGGGATGACGCGCACTTCCGGAGAACTCGCGCGCGCGCTCGCGCTGCGGGGCGCTGGGGCGGGGCGGGAAAACACAAAACACACCGGCGATTGAACATACGGACGTCTAAGAGGAAACATTAGGAACTCTTCTATGTTTGGAGGTAGTTTTTAGTGAAAAACCCGGAAGTGACGTCATACAGGGTCCAGTTTTCGACACTGAGTGACCACATCCGACAAAATGGCCAGTTTTCGACACCGGATGTGCCGCCATCTTGAACATACGTGCCGCCATCTTGGATATGTCCCATAATGCACCGGGTCAAAATACTCGCTTCTGATTGGACGAGAGCTCTGGGACGGATTTGAAATACTCGCTTCTGATTGGACATGCATCTGCGCATGCGCAGAATGATATTCCTACCGCACACCCAACCCATCAGATGCCCCTTCACGAATGCTTCACTTAGATACCTCACTCGACCCCATTGGTGCATTAGGGGCTCCCCTACATCCCAACACGGCTATTTTCATACACTTGGGCCACCGCGCATGCGCAGAATGCCGATAGTTCAACCCCACACCCAGCCCATTAGATGCCCCTTCACATAAGCTTCACTTTGATACCTCACTCGACCCCATTGGTCCATTAGGGGCTCCCCTAGCTCCCAACACGGCTATTTTCATACCCTTGGGCCACCGCGCATGCGCAGAATGCCGATAGTTCAGCCCCATATCCAGCCCATCAGATGCCCCTTCACGAATGCTTCACTTTGATTCCTCACTCGACCCCATTGGTCCATTACGGGCTCCCCTAGCTCCAACACGGCTATTTCCATACCCTTGGGCCACCACGCATGCGCAGAATGCCGATAGTTCAACACCACACCCAGCCCATCAGATGCCCCTTCACGAATGCTTCACTTTGATACCTCATACTACTCCATTGGCCCATTAGGGACTCCCCTAGCTCCAAAACCGCTATTTCCATACCCTTGGGCCACCGCGCATGCGCAGAATGCCGATATTTCAACCCCACACCCAGCCCATCAGATGCCCCTTCACGAATGCTTCACATCGATACCTCACTCGACCCCACTGGACCAGTAGTCAATCTCCTAGCTCCAAAAAGGCTATTTTCATACCCTTTGGCCTCCGCGCATGCGCAGAATGCCGATAGTTCAACCCCGCGCCCAGCCCATCAGATGCCCCTTCACCTAACCTTCAATTTGATACCTCACTCGACCCCATCGGACCCTTAGGGGCTCCCCTAGCTCCAAAAAGGCTATTTTCATACCCTTCGGCCGCCGCGCATGCGCAGAATGACGATATTTCAACCCCACACCCAGCCCATTAGATGCTCCTTCACCTAACCTTCACTTTGATACCTCACTCGACCCCATCGGACCATTTTATCTAGGGACTACTTTTTCTCCGCGGAAGCTTTTTCCCGAGACCGAATCACCGCCAAAACCACGGCCAAACCGCATCACCGCGCATGAATACATTTTTTTTTTTTTTTTTTTGCCGGAACTTTTTTTTTGCCCGAACATGCCCGAACATGCCCGAACCACGCCGCCATCTTGCTTTACAACAGGGCCGACACCCACCATCTTGCTTTACAACAGGGACGACACCTCAACCAATCAAATTCAACCTCACACTTACAATTCAACCAATCAAAAGCCTCGTTACAAAACCAACCAGTTGTGACGTCATAGTTACATCCGGGTGAAAGGGGCGTCAAACTGCTCTAACACCACTACTGAGAATGTTCCTTCACGGTATGTACCTCCGAATCCCAAGTTACCTTGTGTACCCCAACCCCCAACATCAAGGCACATATAGCAACAGTAATAGGGACTTTAAATGCTTCTACTGTTTGAAGAATAAACACATAAAACGTCATTGTAAGAAGCGATTGTGGGATCTTCAACAACAAAGGGGAACAGAACAAGAACAAGCCAGTACAGCCATTATGTCGGGTGTTCAACGTTGTGCCGCAAGCACACAGGACTGATGACGCCAGGTAGCAGGTAACAGCCCTGAAGTGGAGGCAGAAATAGCCGGTCATAAATTTACTTGTTTATTAGATACAGGGTCACAAGTAAGCACAATAACTGAGTCCTACTATGATGAATTTCTCAGTAACCATCCGATCGACCTAATCGTATGGCTAAATATCACTGCAGCTAATGGGTTAGCTTTACCGTATATAGGTTGTGTTGTTACTACAGTCAAAGTATGGGATACAATCATTAAGGATGTGGGAATTCTGGTGGTAAAAGATCCAGACTGTCTAAATTGTACAAGGCGTCCCGGCCTCATGGGGATGAATATTCTTTGTCATATTTTTAAATTTCAGCCAGTGCCAGTACAAACTGTTACTGCTGATCAACCGAAACAAATGTCCAAATTCGTTCGCACAACAGGAGATGAAGTATTGATTCTTATGGTGTTCCATTTTTGCGTCGCGAGTCGCAGGCGACGGGAAGGGCGACGTCGCCCGCGACGTCGCCCTTCCCGTCGCGTTCTTATAATGTTAAGAGATAGAACGCGACGCGACGTCGCCCTTTTTAAACGCGACGTCGCCCTTCCCGTCTCGCGTCGCGCGTCGCTTTAATCAACACGACGCGATGGGCGACGTCGCCCATCCCGTCGCCCTTCCCGTCGCGTTCTTATAATGTTAAGAGATAGAACGCGACGCGACGTCGCTCTGTTTAAACGCGACGTCGCCCTTCCCGTCGCCTTCCGGTATTTTAGGACAAAATCGATCTGCGCATGCTTAGGGAGCAGCTATTGCGATGTGGATCGTATGGCGAGGCCGTCATTTAATGAATGATCTCTGCCACTATCGATGACGAAAATGTCAGCGTAAATAAATAATGATTATCCTGCATAATTATCGTATAGCTTTTAAATGGTATTAAATATTAGTCCATGCTTGGAATGATGCCTGTTATGAAGTTATCTCTCGGAAAGTCTGGAACTCGCTGTGTTCAACGGTACTGTACAAATTGTATCTTCGCTTCCAAAAAATATACGCAACCCCCAAATTCTTACATCGTCTTGAATTTCTTTATTCCCATTGGATTTACGCGTGTATGTGTGTGTGGCTTTTCTGTGTGCTTTTATGTGTTTGTGTTTTTCAGTTGTTTTTACAGTATACCTCCTTATGTGACCACATTTACCAGGCCGTTGAAAATATCCTTTTATTTACTGCTGTTCAACACTGTATACCGTTACTTAACCTGTCACGTCCCGACAGATTGTAGTGTAGATCTATAAGCTTTCAATTTAGAGGAGAGAGATAGTCCTATAACTCTCAAAAAGAAAAAAAAAAGAAATATACTGGAAATGAAGTTATTTTGTTTTTTCTACTCTTTCTAAGAACTGACTGAAGAATATTAGTACTTCTGCACTCTTTAAATCGTCCGGCATTTCCACGGTCGTTCTAGACCATTGAACTTAAAATTCAGGACGAGTTCTTGGAGTTCGAGTAAGTTGCTCATAACTGCAGAGATTCTTTCCTCATTTTCAAGAAAAATAAAAAAAAATCATCCTTGAAACACAATTGTCGTCAAATGGCCTGAACAAAACCTGGAACAAAATCCATGAATTATTTTAAGAGTGCATATCAACGAGATTTGAATTTTTCTTGAAATTGAGGAAAGAACCCCTGCAGTTACAAGGACGTAGACAAGTTTTCAGATTTGGGGCGGGGGGGGGAGCTATACTATGACAGCACAATAAGGCGAGGGTCCAGGGGCCGCCTAGGCCCCGGAAGCTCCAGGATCCCAGATGACTGGAGATGCGTTCTTGGCCTTTCCCAGTGAATAAAACTCAACATCAAAACGCACACGTTGTAACCAGTTTTTTTTTTTGTCTTTTCTTGCTTTTATGTGTGGGTATTTTCTTTCCAGGGTTATTAAACCTCAAACTTGGTCAACACAAAAACGTTGTGCAAACTAATTAGCTCAGCGACTCATCCAGGTTGTGGTTTTGGAGAAAATACGTGTTTTGTACATTTTGGAGGGAATTTATACAGTAGTTTTGTGGGTTCCGAATCACGGTGACTTGCGGATCACTTTCCTAATGAACGCCTTATATTTCTTGCAATAAAGTGTAAATCTTTTCTATTTTTATTGGAACGTCTGTCTCTGTGGACCCAAATAAATGTCGAACAACCGACCGGCGTTGTTTGTTTCTCGGTCAATTCGGCATGGTAATGCTTCCGGTACCACGCAATGGCAAATTCACGCTGGGACAAAAACGCCTGTGATTTCTTACGTGTTGAATCTACGAGAAATAAAATGACTAAGTGGTAATTTCAGTATTCATTTCAGTGACTGAATCATATTAATGGTCAAACACAATATCTAATGATTTGCGATAACCCTTAACTCGCCAGCATTGTAAGATAATGCGGCATTAGAGATGTCAATTCCGGATTACGAATTGTGACATTGAAGGCTGCACACGAACAAGTGTCTCTTGGGCAAAGTTATTGCTTTAGAATAATTTTAAGTCACAGAACGGGATAGTCTTCACCCCCTCCCCCCCTTCCCCCACCCCACCGCACACATACCAAAGATCTCAAAATTAAAGATTTCATTATTAAAATTGGGAAAATATGTCTGTGTGTCCTTTCCTCTATTTTCTTTTGTCCAAATATAGATGCTAAATAGATGTCCGATTTCCATTTAAAGAGTTTATATATTGTAATCTTGAATATGCGAGTAGAATTCGTTCAGCTGTCAGAAACACGATGGAACGTGTGTGTAACTTTCTTAAATTTGAATCTGTATTCCATGCAGTATATCAGGTCAGATGGGGAAACATTTTTGACGGGTTTCTATTGAACCAGGTCCGTCAGGTTCAATCTTAAATGAATGGTGTCGTCCGTGAACAAATAACGAACTATCGAAATCCTGAGAGAATTAATTTAATAAGTGAGGATAATTTCCGTATATGGCATGGTCAGACAGATCAGGCCGCCGTTGTCTATGAAAAATGTCTGCCTCAGTAATGGCAATCCAACAAAGTCCAGGCATGTGATACATCATTTTTCGCCTATTGGGATATTGGTGATAGATGACCACTCAGGCTTTACAAAAAAATATATATTCTCAGCGGCTGTAACGACCGCTAGATGGCGTGATCCGCTTCTTACCAAAGTGATTCGCAACTGCCCGCGCTGGTGCACTGAGATGGACATGATTTTCTCATTGATTTACAAGTTCGATTAGAGAATTTTATACATGCAATTATCGACGACAGATTTTCGTAGAAAATAAGGCCAAGAATCACTCTCAACTCTTAACAACACGAGCGCCAGCAGTCTAGATGTAAAAGGCGATTCGGAACTCTCCTATTAACTGTATGCTTAAACATGCCTCGTTTCCTCTGCTTGACCACTTTCCCCTCTGACAAACACGCAGTGGGGAATATGTATTTCACAAACACGTCTATTTTTTGTTTGTCTTGCAAATATTTGGGGGGGGGGGCATGCCCCCCCTTGTCTACGGCCATGAGTTAAGAGCAACTTACCCGAACTCCAAGAACTCGTCTTAAATTTGAAGTTCAATTGTCGTCAAACGTCTAGTACGATCGTGGAAATGCCGGATAATTCGAAGAGTGCAGAAAAACTAATATTCTTCAATCAATTTTTAGAAAGAATAGAGAGAACATAATTCTCACAGTAAAATGACTTCAATTCCATCATAATTTCTTTCTTTTTTCTTCTTTTTGAGAGCTATAGGACTATCTCTCTCTGCTAAATTGAAAGCTAAAAGATCTACTACAATCTGTCGGGACGTGAGAGGTTGAGTACCGGTATACAGTGTTGGACAGCAGTGAATAAAAGGATATTTTCAACGCCCTGGTCATTGTAGTAACATAAGGAGGTATACTGTAAGGATATCTGAAAAATGAAAACACACAAACACATAAAAGCACACATAAAAGCCACACACACATCCACGCGTGTACGGATGTGGGGGTTGCGCATATCTTTTGGAAGCGAAAATATAATGTGTACAGTACAACACAGCGAGTTACAGACTTTCCAAGAGATAATTTCATAACAGGTATCATTCCAAGTATGGACTAATATTTAACACCGTTTAAAAGCTATACGATAATGCAGAATAAGCATTATTCATTTACGCCGACATTTTCTTCGTCGGTAGTGGCAGAGCTCATTCATGAAATGGCGGCCTCACCATACCACCCACATCGCAATAGCTGCTCCTTAAGCATGCGCAGCTCGATTTTGTCCTAAAATACCGGAAGGCGACGGGAAGGGCGACGTCGTGGGCGACGTCGCGTTTGAACAGAGCGACGTCGCGTCGCGTTCCATCCCTTAACATTATAAGAACGCGACGGGAAGGGCGACGCGCGACGCAAAAATGGCCGAAATGGAACACCATAGATTCTTGCATCCACCTTTGCTAGAATGAGATGCACAGGAGTGCCTGCAGAGAGACACATTCTCGTTGAGCCTCTGCGTCAACAGCCAGTGAGTGGCACATTGGTGGTAGCTACTCTCTCAGATGGGTACGGGGAAGTCATGAATGCGACAGACCAGGACATGTGGTTACCCCCTCGGTCCAGGCTGGGTATAACGCAGGACTGCACATCAGCAGAGGAGCTGAATGTTTCTTTGGAGGTCAAACGAATCACTATGGATGCAGTCAGGGAAGACATTTCCAGTTTCGGCCCTACTCCTCGGTTCGATAACTTTGATGGAACTCCAGAAGAACTTGTGAGGGCAACCAATCTATTCAAGGAGCATGGTGATGTGTTTTCTCCAGGTTTGGGCAAGGCGCAGACAACGAGACATCGGATTCACGCAACAGATGAGATCCCTGTGAGCATGCCTTATCGCAGGATACCTCCAAATCTGGTAGGGGAGTTCAAGTCGCATCTTCAAGATATCTTGGATCAGGGAATTATCAGACACAGTGAGTCCAGTTATGGAGCCCCTCCCTGGCTCGCTCGCAAGAAAAACGGAGAACTTCGACTGTGCATAGACTATCGGAAGCTGAATGCTAAAACAGTTCGCGATGTCTCCCCCATATCCAGGATCGAGGAATCACTGGATGTGATGTCTGGTGCGCGTTACTTCTCAACGATGAATTTGAAATCTCCATACAATCAGATTGAGGTTGAAGAAGAAGACCGGCCTAAGACAAAATTTTCGTCTATATTTGGACATTACAAGTACAATCGTATGCCTTTCGCGCTAACAAACGCACCGTCCACTGTTCAACGTTTGATGACAACAAACGTCTTCCACGAAGACTTGATGTTTGTATATCTTGACGATATAATAATCTGGTTATCGACCATGACGGAACATCTGGATCGCTTGGAGACTGTCCTGAAAAAGTTACAGAAACACGGGTTGAAAGTCGAGCTCGACAAGTGCCATTTCTTTAAGAGCGAGGTGAAGTTTCTAGGACATGTGGTGTCCAGTGCTGGGGTTGTCTACTGATCCAGAAAAAATCCAAGCAGTGACAATTGGCCCACTCCGGTGACCCTTCGACAGCTGCGTACATTCCTCGGATTCGCATTGTATTATCGACGATTTGTGGGCAGGTTCGCTTCTCTTGCATCACCACTGTATGAAATAATAAGTAAGTAGGGAGACTCCAAGAGCAAGCAACGGAGTGGGAAACCGGTCAAGGACTGTAGCGTTGTTCACTTCTGCACTGATCAGTGCCAGGCAGCATTCCAGTCCCTTAACCCTACTCCGCCTGGGGGCGAAATGTCCCCCTACCAAACTTTCTGCGCTCTCTCCGGAACGACAAAAATGGAGAGCTGAAACTCCTTGACTTTATAGTTTATCATATTGGGGTCAATTTGAGCGTATTTGCATAACCCCCCGAGCAGAGGATCATGGGTAAATTCAAAATGGCCGGTACCAGAAAAGTGATGTTTTTTTCATGTCTTTAAAATTTCCGCTTTTCCGCAATGAAAAGTGGGCAGAAACTATTTCGTTTCGCATCACATTAATATTTACTAATTTATCATGCAGTTTTTTTGCGGAAAAAATTGCATAAATAAAAAATTCGGAAAATCCGACCGAAAAATCGACCAAAAATGCTGTTTTTGAAAATGACGTGATCAACGTGGCCATCTTGGATTATTTTTACATTTTCTGGTCGAGCTTGACCCAAGGGTATAGTGTGGTAAGTTTCAGCCCCTAGCCCAAAAATAATTAGGGGGGGGGGCATTTCGGCCGCCCTCAGGCCAGGATACGTCCCAAAAAGCCCAGACCAGATAGGGTTAAGGATACACTAACCAGTTCTCCTGTCTTGGCGTTCCCCGAATTTTCAAAGCTATTTGTTCTGGAGACTGTAGCCAGTCATTGTGGCTTAGGAGCGATACTGAGCCAGGAACAAGATGGTGAACTAAGAGTCATCTATGCGTCTGGAGGACTTCGTCATCCGGAAAGACAACCCGGCTATTCCAGTAAAAAGATTGAAATTTGGGCCTTGAAATAGGCAGTATGTGACAAGTTTCGACCTTACTTGTCAGGTGCAACGTTTGTATTTTACACGGATAATAATCCGCTAACTTACCTTATGTCCAAAAGCAAAGTACCAGCTTTGGAGTAAAGATGAGTCAATGCCTTGGCCGGATTCCATTGTACATTCCGATTTCGGTCTGGATGGTCAAACATCGCAGCAGATGCCTTATCACGGTTGCCAGAAACGGAGGACATGACAACACTGTTCAGGGTCAGATGGATGGTATACTTGGGAGTACTGCATTATTGGAAGAGCTGCAAGGTGCAGCGTTGCAGAGCATCTGTGTACAGATCAATACAGTAGGAACAGGAAACTGGGTCGTCGCCCTACCGTGGTTGAACGTACCAGTGGATCTAAGCCGACCTTACTATTACTGAAACAGTGGGAGCGTATTGCCCCCCGGAAGGGAGTGTTATTCCGCCGCATCAAAGGGAACAACGGCGAGATCCAACTCAAAGTGTTACTGCCAACATGCTTACTAGAAAAGGTCTTACATGGTGTTCATGACGCGGCATATCATCAAGGAACAGAGCGCCTCGAAGCACTAGTGCGCGAACGATGCTGGTTTGCTGAGATTGCAAGACATGTCGAAACTTATCTGAAAGGTTGTGAAAGGTGTACTCGTGAAAAGGGCCGTACATGCTCCAAAGACTTCCTTCGGAAGACTCATCGCGACAGACCCACTAGAAATTGTTTCAATGGACTTCACAATGATGGAAAAAGCTCAAGGCATGGAAAATGTCCTCGTTGTGACAGATTGGTTCACGAAATTGATCGCTGTTCGTACTCGTGATCAAAGGGCTCCTACAGTTGCCAAGGTGCTCGTGCGTGAATGGTTTACTCGTTACGGCGTACCGCAAAGACTACACTCCGATCAAGGCCGTAACTTTGAGGCGGATGGGATCACAGAGCTATGCAAGCTCTACGGGATTCGTAAAAGCAGAACTACGCCTACCATCCCGAAGGAAACGGGCAAACAGAACGTTTTAACAGAATCCTTCACAATTTGTTGTGTACGTTGCCGGAAAACATGAAACGACGTTGGCCAGATCATTTGCAAGAACTGTGTTTTGCGTACAACGCTACTGCGCACGCGAGCACTGGTTACACATCATACTATTTGTTATTCGGGCGAGAGGTTAAGCTCCCTGTTGATCAACTCCTGGGAGTAGGACAGCAGGATGATCGCTTTATTGAAGGTGATGACATCTACAGCGAATGGGTATCCATCCACCAAGCGCGACTCTGGCAGGCCCGCCAACATATGCAGAGACAACTGGAAGCAAAGTATGCTGTTAGAAAACGGCGTCATGAGAATAGAGGAGTCGATCAAGGTAGGGACTCTTGTCTATGCGCGGCAACATCTCCCTCGGCGTCGTAAGATCACTGACAAATTTGGACCAAAGATCTACAAAGTTCTCGATCACCACGACGGTGTGTATACATTAGAGTTGGCAGATGAAACTGGATTTATCAAGCGCACTGGGCGTAGGGAGATTACTCCCGTGGAACTTCGACGATGTCCTGATAGAGAAGGACCCACGGCGATGTCTCAACCTGCTAACCTGACAGAACCAGACAGAGACACTACATGTATCATTCTGCAACCCGTGCTACCCGCAGCTGATGCAGAACAAGGAAATCGTCGCCGGGAAACTCGGGAAACTCGTGAAACTGCCCAGCCACCAGAGCCACAGCTTCGAAGAAGTACCCGTACTACGGCAGGGGAACACACTAACTCCTACCATCTTCCACGGTCAGCAGTGTAGGATAATAGTGTAAATATTGACGTTTGACTGGATAGCTGTTATTAATGTACGACATTGTATTTCCGTTCATAGATATTAGTTAAGTATCATGGGGACATGATAGATTTTCGAGGGGAAGCATGTGACGGGTCACTATTTACGCTAAGCTAATGAGAGTGACCTCCCCTGACGTAAGCTCTCGACTGAAAAGAGTTACGTTCGTGTCGATTGCGTTGTTCGCTGAAGCAGGAAAGTTTTGCCCGGCGGCACGAAAAATCGGTAAATATGCCTACTATCTGATAGTTTCACTACGAATATTGCTGCAGTGATTTTCCGTAAAGTTCAAGGACTTAAATGCTGCACTGTTTAGGCCGAGGCAATGTTTAGTCGTTTGACATCAAATTGATTCAGATTAGTATGCTCACGACGGAAAGCCGCGCCACGTGGTTTTGGCGGGCTCTATCATCAGTACATGTATATGTGTTTGAAAACATGCACACGCATTTTTGTCAGACCGAATGTTACATCTATGCGCAGAAATTATGTGATGCCAATGAACATTGTTTTGGAATAATTCCACTAGAAATTATGAAATAATTGTTGAATAATTTTAATTGACGATCATGATAAGTTTGTTATAGAATTAATGCTTGCAGTTCATTACTGAATATCTCTGGTAAATGTCCGAAGATGAATGAAGTTTGAAGAATTTCTTTTCTCTTTGATTTTAGTAGATTGTGTAGATTACCATGGCATTTATTATGTTCGGATAAATTGTGTAAATCAGTCATATTGAATTAAGATTAAAATGGGATTAAATTCAGATTAAAATCAGATTAAATTTAGACTAAAATCAGATTAAATTCAGATTGAATTGTAATAGAAGAACTGTAATCCATGAATCGGTCCATCCATTTATTAACAAGGGAATATCTTGTAATTGTGGTGAAATTTAGGAAGGACAAGTAACACAGCTCGGGCTCGTGGTTTAAATCGATTGTGATTTTATTGTTGCTCATTCATTTCAATTGATTTGTTTACATTCGTGTTAATTAAATATAGAAAAAGCCTAAAACAGAATTGT
>JAVTVY010005270.1:0-37192 GCA_036873755.1 Hanleya hanleyi
ATGTGCTCCATTAACTGGTCCTTGTTAATGTACTCCTGTATATCCAGTGATATTAACTATACTCACAGTTCCCCCCATGTGCTCCATTAACTGGTCCTTGTTGATGTACTCCTGTATATATCCAGTGATATTAACTATACTTACAGTTCCCCCCATGTGCTCCATTAACTGGTCCTTGTTGATGTACTCCTGTATATCCAGTGATATTAACTATACTCACAGTTCCCCCCATGTGCTCCATTAACTGGTCCTTGTTGATGTACTCCTGTATATCCAGTGATATTAACTATACTCACAGTTCCCCCCATGTGCTCCATTAACTGGTCCTTGTTAATGTACTCCTGTATATCCAGTGATATTAACTATACTCACAGTTCCCCCATGTGCTCCATTAACTGATCCTTGTTAATGTACTCCTGTATATCCAGTGATATTAACTATACTCACACTTCCCCCATGTGCTCCATTAACTGGTCCTTGTTGATGTACTCCTGTATATCCAGTGATATTAACTATACTTACAGTTCCCCCCATGTGCTCCATTAACTGGTCCTTGTTGATGTACTCCTGTATATCCAGTTTGTTCACAAATTTGATTTTTGCCACAGCCTTTTGATTGAGCCACGTCCTGATCACTTTCCATGCAGCTGTGAGGAGTTAACAGTAATACATATATTACACACACTATTATGGTGGATCCTCTAATCATTCAACCACCCTATTGAAATATGATCACCACAATTTTGTGGATAAATTGTGGATGGTTATTCTAATAAATTTGATCACCCACTGAAAATCATTAAATGATGGATCTGAATGAATTGGGACCATTTCATAAACTTCTGGCTCTAATTAATTTTATCACCCCTTGAATTTATGGTCAAAAATTGACAGGACTATTACTGAATTATCAGACGAAAAGTTGAATGAAAGATAAGGAGTGAATGTGACAGAGCTCTCCAGAACTGATACTAATGCCATTAGTAAGGTAAGGAGTGAATGTGACAGAACTATCCAGAACTGATACTAATGCCATTAGTAAGGTAAGGAGTGAATGTGACAGAACTCTCCAGAACTGATACTAATGCCATTAGTAAGGTAAGGAGTGAATGTGACAGAGCTCTCCAGAACTGATTCCAATGCCATTAGTAAGATAAGGAGTGAATGTGACAGAGCTCTCCAGAACTAATACCAATGCCATTAGTAAGGTAAGGAGTGAATGTGACAGAGCTCTCCAGAACTGATACCAATGCCATTAGTAAGGTAAGGATTGAATGTGACAGAACTCTCCAGAACTGATACTAATGCCATTAGTAAGGTAAGGAGTGAATGTGACAGAGCTCTCCAGAACTGATACCAATGCCATTAGTAAGGTAAGGAGTGAATGTGACAGAGCTCTCCAGAACTGATACCAATGCCATTAGTAAGGTAAGGAGTGAATGTGACAGAGCTCTCCAGAACTGATACTAATGCCATTAGTAAGGTAAGGAGTGAATGTGACAGAGCTCTCCAGAACTGATACCAATGCCATTACTAAGGTAAGGAGTGAATGTGACAGAGCTTTCCAGAACTGATACTAATGCCATTAGTAAGGTAAGGAGTGAATGTGACAGGGCTCTCCAGAACTGATACTAATGCCATTAGTAAGGTAAGGAGTGCATGTGACAGAGCTCTCCAGAACCGATACCAATGCCATTGGTAAGGTAAGGAGTGAATGTGGCAGAGCTCTCCAGAACCGATACCAATGCCATTAGTAAGGTAAGGAGTGAATGTGACAGAGCTCTCCAGAACTGATACCAATGCCATTAGTAAGGTAAGGAGTGAATGTGACAGAGCTAGTAAGGTAAGGAGTGAATGTGACAGAGCTCTCCAGAACTGATACCAATGCCATTAGTAAGGTAAGGAGTGAATGTGACAGAGCTCTCCAGAACTGATACCAATGCCATTAGTAAGGTAAGGAGTGAATGTGACAGAGCTCTCCAGAACTGATACCAATGCCATTAGTAAGGTAAGGAGTGAATGTGACAGAGCTAGTAAGGTAAGGAGTGAATGTGACAGAGCTCTCCAGAACTGATACCAATGCCATTAGTAAGGTAAGGAGTGAATGTGACAGAGCTCTCCAGAACTGATGCTAATGCCATTAGTAAGGTAAGGAGTGAATGTGACAGAGCTCTCCAGAACTGATACCAATGCCATTAGTAAGATAAGGAGTGAATGTGACAGAGCTCTCCAGAACTGATACCAATGCCATTAGTAAGGTAAGGATTGAATGTGACAGAACTCTCCAGAACTGATACCAATGCCATTGGTAAGGTAAGGAGTGAATGTGGCAGAGCTCTCCAGAGCTGATACCAATGCCATTAGTAAGGTAAGGAGCGAATGTGACAGAACTCTCTAGAACTGATACCAATGCCATTAGTAAGGTAAGGATTGAATGTGACAGAACTCTCCAGAACTGATACCAATGCCATTGGTAAGGTAAGGAGTGAATGTGACAGAGCTCTCCAGAGCTGATACCAATGCCATTAGTAAGATAAGGAGTGAATGTGACAGAGCTCTCCAGAACTGATACCAATGCCATTAGTAAGGTAAGGATTGAATGTGACAGAACTCTCCAGAACCGATACCAATGCCATTGGTAAGGTAAGGAGTGAATGTGGCAGAGCTCTCCAGAGCTGATACCAATGCCATTAGTAAGGTAAGGAGTGAATGTGACAGAACTCTCTAGAACTGATACTTATGCCATTAGTAAGGTAAGGAGTGAATGTGACAGAGCTCTCCAGAACTGATATTAATGCCATTTGGAAATTGAGTAAGATTGATCATGTTGATATCCAATTATATTAAGAGGAGATTTTCTTGGCAAAGAACAGATACTTCTGCTTGATTGATCAGTTCTGTGTGGGACTCAAACATGCGCCCGCCGACTTTGGCACCAATTCGTCAGCAGTAAAAGTAAGCGCTCTAAATCACTCGACCACCTCAGCTTCTACGAAGAGGAAGTACTGACCCATCCAGCTCAAGTATTTGTGCTTCACCAAGCAAGTGTCATCCAAAACATAATTGGATTTCAAGAAGTTATAAATAAATGACAGGAATGGTTTGTTAAAGATTGATTACCTGAAGTGAACCATCTAAGATTTTACGACTATTATTAGCTGTGTTAGCTGGATAGATATACTCATCCAAATCTACCTGATTATAGTAAACATGCTGAAATATAACAAAACTTACCATTGAATATCCAAGGCATTTCAAATACGAGTATATAAGCTGAAATACAATAAAATCAAAGCAATTTCAGGACAACCAACAGTTTTGTTAGAATCATCAAGTACAAGTATAGTACAGGACTCAATTTCACAATATAACTCAGATTAATCAACCTAGGACATAAACAGAACTATTTCATTTTTAATCAAATAAAGGTCTCCAAGTACCGGTGAGCATTTCACAGGGGTCAATAAGTGCACAATTAGACGTCATATTATGACAAAATTGAGAAGAGGCACCATACACAGGAAACCAGCTGTTTAACTTCATATCATTCAAAGTGAACCTTCCATTGTACTGAATACAGATTTTCCATCAGCAGATTTTCTGGCCCAAGTAACCTTGATTTTCTGACCTCAAAATAAATAGGGATCTTCTTTGTCCCAAGTGTAAGGTATACCCGAAATTTGGTAACAATCCATAACCTGAAACTGGAGATATCGCACAGACAAGAAAAGTTAACGAACGAATAAATGGACAAAAATCGTGATCGCATTATACAACCTTGTCTGTCTACAGTAATATAAAAAGATAGTGCCACGGCACTGTAGCTCATCTGGCTGTAACTGGCGAAAGTAGCTGTAAGAAATTTTTACTAAAGAACTGCAATAGATGAGGTTCTAACTTGTGTTGTTCCCCCTGAACACTAAATGATCCATGCAGTAATTTTCTGAGATTTCATGATAAAGTTTCATGGGAAATTCAAGATGCGGCCATATTGGATTTTCGAAATGCAACAAAAATGGTATCTTGCACAACTGAACCACAAGGGGAACCTGTGTACCCAATCTGACAAAGATCCATGCAGTAATTTCCTGAGAATTCACGATAACAAAATTTCATGGGGAAATTCAAGATGGCCGCCTGGTGGCCATATTGGATTTTCGAATGGACCAGAAAAAGGTATCTCGACCCCAAGGGAAACCTGTGTATCAAATTTGAGAAAGATCAATGCAGTAGTTCCTGAGAAATCGCGATAAAGTTTCATAGGAAAATCCAAGATGGCCACCAAGGCCATATTGGATTTTCGAATCAGAGCAGAAAAGGTATCTTGCACAACTACACCCCAAGGGGAACCTGTGTACCAAATTTGAGAAAGATCCATGCAGTAGTTCCTGAGAAATCGCAATAACAATGTTTCATGGAGAAATCCAAGATGGTCACCTGGTGGCCATATTGGATTTATGAATCAGACCACAAAAGATATCTTGCACAACTAGAACCCAAGGGGAACCTGTGTACCAAATCTGAGAAAGATCCATGCAGTGATTCCTGAGAAATCGCAATAAAGTTTCATAGGGAAATCCAAGATGGCCGCCTGGTGGCCATATTGGATTTTCGAATCCAAGCGGAAAAGGTATCTTGCACAACTAGACCTCAAGGGGGACCTGTATACCAAATTTGAGATAGATCCATCCAGTAGTTCCTGAGAAATCGCGATAACAATGTTTCATGGAGAAATTCAAGATGGCCACCTGGTGGCCATATTGGATTTTTTAATCAGACCACAAAAGGTATCTTGCACAACTAGACCACAAGGGGAACCTGTGTACCAAATTTGAGAAAGATCCATACAGTAGTTTCCGAGAAATCGCGATAAACTTTCATGGGGAAATCCAAGATGGCCGCCTGGTGGCCATATTGGATATTCAAATTGGACTAAAGTACACGTGTTGTGCAACTGGACCCAAAGGGGAACCAGTGTACCAAATTTGAGAAAGATCCATGAAGTAGTTACCGAAAAATAATGATGACAAGATTTCACTGGCAAATTCAAGATGGCCACCATGGCAGCCATATTTAAAATCCGATCGACACCGCATGAACAAATTCTGGTGTACTCATTGGGAGAAACATGCATGCCAAGTTTCAGCTTAATCGGCCAAGTGGTTTCAGAGAAGAAGATGTTTACGGACGACTGACGACACACGACGGACGACGGACAATCAGGCCATGACATTAGCCCATCGGGCCTTTGGCCCAGATAAGCTAAAAATAAACACCCTCATTGGATGTTCTTGTGATTAAATATGACAGAGTATCATTAAAGATAATTCATGACATAACTTACCTAATAACCCTGGGAAATAAAATTTGAAACACGTCAAACAATATTTTATCAACTCCATATCCTGAAAAAAACAATTCATTTCACTTAGTGATTCATTCCAAATTCACTGTTGACAGTCCAAATTATTATTGAGCTGATGTAATTATAAACGCTGTGACTCTAATTTATACATGCATTACATGACTGGATTCAGCTGGGATGACTTCAATAAAGGAATGTCATGAAATTATGAATTCACATCTTAGAATGGACCATGAAATTTTGGCATATCATCCTCAGCTTCCATGTCTGGAGATGGGAAAAAATTCCATCTCACAAGCCATTGATTTCTAACATGATATTATGATAATGATGAATTCTACACATCGTTGACAAGAATTGCAATTCAGATATGACTGAGAAATAAGCAGCGGCGATCAAAACAGAAGGTTGATGGAATGGTGGTTATACAGAAATATGAGGGAATGTCTAACAACACACATGTACATTAATCCCTCTAAGAATTCAATCACAGGAAGTGAAATTTCCCACCATAAAATCTGGGGTGATCAAACTTATTAGAACAGGAAGTTGACAAAATGCTTCAAAATAATCCATGTACACTCCATTAATTCTTTCTGAGTTCAATGATTTTAGAGAGTCATTAAATTTATTAGAACCACTGATTGAATTTTATCCCCAGAATTAGGGGTGCTCAGGAGATTGAATTATTAAAGGGAGTACCATTTAATTTCTCTAAGATAATTGGATGTTAATAGAATCACTGAATTTTTAGAGCATATAGATATACCATATAGATTAGAGTGTGTACTCACTAGATTAGCAAAGCCTGTGTCTAACATGTCAAAGAGAAGGACGACCTTCTCTCCTGGGGCTGAGAGAGATGCCTGCTCTAGAGCCAAGGCAAAGAACTTCTTCACAGTGGGCAACATATTCAGGTCCTTTCTGTACTCCTTCACTTTGACAAACACTGCAAATACAACACCAAACAGATACACATATGAATGTCAGCTACAAAAATGTGACATGGTACATACGTATCAGAAGAGGTGCAGTGCTGTGAGTGCAGATGGTTGGGTTTGAGGGGGAAATACACTCCATTTCAAGGGAGCCCCCACCTATTTTCCGGACACACACAAAAGTGGCAATTATACTGTGTTCAATTTGTGCATGACCCATACATATCCTGTAACAATCTAGTCCTGTGATAGTTAATTACTCACAAATCTTATGGCCATCCTTGTCAATGTTATGGTAGAACACTGCTCCTAACTCCCACATCCACTTGTCAAAACTCTCCTCAGTAAAATCTGTGAATATTCATGAAACCAGTGCAATATAAATAAATGTATACTTAGGGGGCATTCATGTAAGTATGGACACTAGATTTACCAGTACCTTGTGAACTAGGGGAGATAATCAGGTTTATACATCATGCTGTTCTGGCACTTCAGCAATCTGAAGTTTTAATATTTAATGACATATATATCCAAGATTTTATCTCGTTTTATAATCAGTCACCGTAATAAAGTTGATCTTCAGACACACGTCGACTTCTCCATTCACACTTCAAATTTATAACCTTGAAATATCAGCTCATCAACTCTGTCAATAACCTTGAATCGATTTGAATATTGAAATGCGCTAGATGACATGTATGAGTGGGTTATTGATTGGCTGTCCTATGTATAAGCCCGGCAACTGCCATGGGGAATACCAGAACTATACTGAGAGAATACGTCAACCACTCAGTCATTGGGTACGTTCTGACTGGCTCTGATGCTTTTGGGAGTCTGATCTATCAAGGCTAATTTGAGGTGTGAATGGGGAAGTCGACTTGTTTATGAAGATGCCCATTTAGGCAAGCTCTGTTCGTGTATCATTTCATCAACCTTAATACTATTCCAATAAATTTGATCACCCCAATATTTATGGATGGCAAAATGATGGTTGAATTACCAGTATCATAAGAGTTTATCATACTTTACTAGTGAGAAACAGCATGGATACAATATAACATGCAAATACAGTGGGAACCGCTTAATCGCATACCCTAAATCCAGGAATATTTTATGCATTTATCCAGACTACCTAACCAGATCTAACTGTGGGGTAAATGATCAATTTGTCATTTCATCTCAGATACTGACCATTGATACCTATCTCTAGTCTCCATTTTAAGGACCCGTGCATCATGGTAAGTGAATCCTCCAGTTTATTCCTGTCATTGATACCTATCTCAGATACTGACCATTGATACCTATCTCCAGTCTCCATTTTAAGGACTCCTGCATCATGGTGAGTGAATCCTCCAGTTTATTCCTGTTATTGATATCTATCTCAGATACTGACCATTGATACCTATCTCTAGTCTCCATTTTAAGAACTTCTGCATCATGGTGAGTGAATCCTCTAGTTTATTCCTGTCATTGATAAATGTACCTATCTCAGATACTGACCATTGATACCTATCTCCAGTCTCCATTTTAAGGACTCCTGCATCATGGTGAGTGAATCCTCCAGTTTATTCCTGTTATTGATATCTATCTCCGATACTGACCATTGATACCTATCTCTAGTCTCCATTTTAAGAACTTCTGCATCATGGTGAGTGAATCCTCTAGTTTATTCCTGTCATTGATACATGTACCTATCTCAGATACTGACCATTGATACCTATCTCTAGTCTCCATTTTAAGGACCTGTGCATCATGGTAAGTGAATCCTCCAGTTTATTCCTGTCATTGATACATGTACCTATCTCAGATACTGACCATTGATACCCATCTCCAGTCTCCATTTTAAGGACTCCTGCATCATGGTGAGTGAATCCTCCAGTTTATTCCTGTTATTGATATCTATCTCAGATACTGACCATTGATACCTATCTCTAGTCTCCATTTTAAGAACTTCTGCATCATGGTGAGTGAATCCTCTAGTTTATTCCTGTCATTGATACATGTACCTATCTCAGATACTGACCATTGATACTTATCTCCAGTCTCCATTTTAAGGACTCCTGCATCATGGTGAGTGAATCCTCCAGTTTATTCCTGTTATTGATATCTATCTCAGATACTGACCATTGATACCTATCTCTAGTCTCCATTTTAAGAACTTCTGCATCATGGTGAGTGAATCCTCTAGTTTATTCCTGTCATTGATACATGTACCTATCTCAGATACTGACCATTGATACCTATCTCTAGTCTCCATTTTAAGGACTCCTGCATCATGGTAAGTGAATCCTCCAGTTTATTCCTGTTATTGATATCTAACTCAGATACTGACCATTGATACCTATCTCTAGTCTCCATTTTAAGAACTTCTGCATCATGGTGAGTGAATCCTCTAGTTTATTCCTTTCATTGATACATGTACCTATCTCAGATACTGACCATTGATACCTATCTCCAGTCTCCATTTTAAGGACTCCTGCATCATGGTGAGTGAATCCTCCAGTTTATTCCTGTTATTGATATCTATCTCCGATACTGACCATTGATACCTATCTCTAGTCTCCATTTTAAGAACTTCTGCATCATGGTGAGTGAATCCTCTAGTTTATTCCTGTCATTGATACATGTACCTATCTCAGATACTGACCATTGATACCTATCTCTAGTCTCCATTTTAAGGACCTGTGCATCATGGTAAGTGAATCCTCCAGTTTATTCCTGTCATTGATACATGTACCTATCTCAGATACTGACCATTGATACCTATCTCCAGTCTCCATTTTAAGGACTCCTGCATCATGGTGAGTGAATCCTCTAGTTTATTCCTGTTATTGATATTTAACTCAGATACTGACCATTGATACCTATCTCTAGTCTCCATTTTAAGAACTTCTGCATCATGGTGAGTGAATCCTCTAGTTTATTCCTGTCATTGATACATGTACCTATCTCAGATACTGACCATTGATACCTATCTCCAGTCTCCATTTTAAGGACTCCTGCATCATGGTGAGTGAATCCTCCAGTTTATTCCTGTTATTGATATCTATCTCAGATACTGACCATTGATACCTATCTCTAGTCTCCATTTTAAGGACTCGTGCATCATGGTGAGTGAATCCTCCAGTTTATTCCTGTCATTGATACATGTACCTATCTCAGATACTGACCATTGATACCTATCTCCAGTCTCCATTTTAAAAACTCCTGCATCATGGTGAGTGAATCCTCCAGTTTATTCCTGTCATTGATACATGTACCTATCTCAGATACTGACCATTGATACCTATCTCCAGTCTCCATTTTAAGGACTCATGCATCATGGTAAGTGAATCCTCCAGTTTATTCCTGTTATTGATACATGTACCTATCTCAGATACTGACCATTGATACCTATCTCTAGTCTCCATTTTAAGGACTCATGCATCATGGCGAGTTAATCCTCCAGTTTATTCCTGTCATTGATACATGTACCTATCTCAGATACTGACCATTGATACCTATCTCCAGTCTCCATTCATGGTAAGTGAATCCTCCAGTTTATTCCTGTTATTGATACCGGTCTCAGATACTGACCATTGATACCTATCTCCAGTCCATTTTAAGAACGCATGCATCATGGTAAGTGAATCCTCCAGTTTATTCCTTTTATTGATACATGTACCTATCTCAGATACTGACCATTGATACCTATCTCCAGTCTCCATTTTAAGAACTCGTGCATCATGGTAAGTGAATCCTCCAGTTTATTCCTGTCATTGATACATGTACCTATCTCAGATACTGACCATTGATACTTATCTCCAGTCTCCATTTTAAGAACTCGTGCATCATGGTAAGTGAATCCTCCAGAATATTCCTGTCATTGATACATGTACCTATCTCAGATACTGACCATTGATACCTATCTCTAGTCTCCATTTTAAGGACTCATGCATCATGGTGAGTGAATCCTCCAGTTTATTCCTGTCATTGATACATGTACCTATCTCAGATACTGACCATTGATACCTATCTCCAGTCTCCCAGGGATTCATACACGTCAGTTCTACGTACCGAATTTCGGTTCGTGGATTGAGTTTTAAAACTCAATTTTTCAGTTCAAAACTCAATTTTTTTGAGTAAAAAATCAAAAGTTTTCACCGAAATATTTATACTCAATTTGTGTGTTGGAAACTCAATTTTCAAGCTTCGGAAACTGAATTTTCAAGCTTCGTAAATTCGAAATTTCAATACCCGGTTGTCGGGAAATCATCCCATGGTCGCGGAAGCACATGTCAATCTGTCGGCAGCAACAACAACGTCAAATGCAAACTGCGTTAGCTGCTCTGAATTTACCTCGGACGACTTAGTCTGTTAACGGGATATATTCATCGAGACTAGTTTATCCGAGGTAATTTTAGTTACATCGACGTATATTTCCGGGGAAGAATCCCAAATACTGACGAACCTGATTTCACTGAACAATCGACGAGTCGCCATTTTTTTTTTGGTTTCGTTTTCGTTCCTTCCAAGCAGGGAGATACACACGATACTTAATAAACACACGTTGTTTTCGTAGAATGCCAATCGTAAGTATTTCTTTGTGTATTCTGTGCGGTCTGTCTTGAGAAAATAGTAATACTGCAGAGTTAGATACAGGGTGTCACAGTGTCCTTAAAAAGGACACAACTATAAAATCAAATGACCATTTTTCCACAAAATCAAATGACTTTATTTTAGAAAACTCATAGATTAGAGTGAATATCAGGGGCGAAAGGCACAGTAGTTAGTGTAAAACACTCAAAGAACACAAACTGACAATATTTTGGCATGTTCAACACCATTTGAGTGATATTAGCCATTTTGCAAAATTAGTTTTTTTCAAATAACGACAAAGCTATTTTCAAACAAGGACTTTGGCGAAAATCCTGCATCTAACCCTGTACTGTATCATTTTCACTTTGGTTTGATCAACGAAAGCATTGAAACGAAAGTTGACACCAACATACAGCGTGCATTTTGAGAACATGACAAGGGAGTGAACTCCTACGGCGAGAGAGCTGGTCGCTTGCAAGCGTTTTGAAGTGTTTCGTTGTTGTTGTTTTTTTTCCTTCTTTTTTTTGTTAACCATATTCTATCAAAATAATATCATCCTCAAGACTCCTATTATTTGTGTAATCCAATACAATCCTCGTGTATATAAATAATATATATATAATCATCGTTTTATAAACCAGTGTGAGTTTTCATACTGGTGGTCATTTGTATTTTCACAATAACTGGAACTTCACTTATGTCATCACAGGATTTTTATATTTATTAATCCACTGCTTTTGTTAAATGTTTCCATAACTAAAATTATTTTTCTGTCAAAGTTAAATTTTGGATAATGGTTTCTTCAAATTTTATTTTGGATCTAAATTAATAGATAATGGGGTTTTTATGGTATCAATATATATGTTTTCATAATTACCACCTAACAAGTGGGGCCATATTTGTATACTGAAATTGGATGTGTGTTTGTATATTATTCAGACAGTCCTGTGTGGAAGTTGGAAAAAGGAATTAAAAGTTCTTTTATGTATTGTTGATTGATTGAGATATAACCGCTTTCAGAGAGGGAAATAGTTGACACTCCTCACTGCATGTATATGATAAGAGATAAGACTTTATTTGCTGCTTATGCCCGAAGGCTAATGGCACAGCATGTTAAAACAAATAAATATTTCAAATAAATATATAAAGATTTCCAGGATATACCTATAAGTGGTCGAGGGTAGATGGCCTATCATTTGGCCACAGGGGAGACATATAGTAGATAGTCCGGTGGCTTAAGGCCAGATTTTCACTTTATCGGGACAGAATAAAGCACCAAATTTGACACACGTGTCGTCAGAGGCACCGAGAACGATTTCGAGGACCAGGAGGCAATATGTGGCCCATTAGGGGCCCGGGGTCATTTTGGGCCTATAAATGTCAATTTTTATCCCAACGATTTTCAAAACATCATATATTCACCATCCTTTGGGGTAAGAGTCTGAAACTTTCCACACGAATAGTGTTGGCAAAGGTCTAGCGAGGAATACAAAATAATCCAAGATGGCCGCCATAATGACGTTACAGGTACGTCAGAACCAAAATATGGTCACTTTTTGACGAATTTTCGATCCGAAATTTTGAATTATTTTTTCTTAATTTTTTTCTTGGTGTTAAAGGTCAACCCAAACGGAATTTTTTTTGGTCTAAAAATCCTTAAAAATCATAGTTCATACTTCACTTTGTATGAAAAAAATATTGAAAAAATTCTAATTTGATCAGAAACACACGTAATATGGGAGCAAAGTGGGCTTTTCCACACTTTCACAGCTGGGTTGATGACATCACGCAGGGAAGTTGCCTGAGAAAAAACAGCGGATAACATGGAAAGCGAGTGCAGTCAGAGCTCCGGTTCAGATGTCGATTCGAGCGATATCAGCTGCTTAGATGGAAATATTTTTCGCCAAGAAGATGAAATAGACATAGAGGAGGATGATGACGGGCAAATTAACAGTTGTTTGCAGACCAACGGCGGAATTCAGCCCTATCAATTTGAGCCGTACGGCTCCGATTCTGACAGTGACAATCACTCTGACAACGTGGAACTCGACGACGACAGGATTCGGAGAGGTCGTTTGTTGAATACAGATTGGTATGCAACTTGACTGGAAACCTTATTATCGTCATCTATAAGACCAAATGTCCATATATTTCAAACTGTATTGAATGTAGAACGATTCCAAGGGCGGATCCAGCCAAAAATGATAGGGGGGGTCGACTATCACAGCCCAACAGGCGAGGGTCCAGGGGCCGCCTAGGCCCCGGAAGCTCCGGGGTCCTAGATCGCCGGAGATGCGTTCTGAGCGTTTTCCCGGAAATAAAACTGATCATAATGTGTGCAGATTTATGGTTCTATTTTCACGATTTTCCCGCAATTATAAGCACGCATCGATATTGAAAAAATCGCACCTCATGCCTGCATCCATTTGACTTTGTAGTTATATTTAAAACATACTAACGATGGCATTTAGTTCATGGAAGGGAAACCAAGATGCCTACCGATACGGTTCATTCACAAAAAGATAAAACAAGGAAATCCTCATAGCCTAACAGGCGAGGGTCCAGGGGCCGCCTAGGCCCCGGAAGCTCCGAATTCCTAGATTTCCGGAGATGCGTTCTAAGCATTTTCCAGGAAATAAATTTGAACATAATGTATGTAGATTTATGGTTCTATTTTCACGTTTGTTTCTCATTTATAAGCACGCATCGATATTGAAAAAAATCATACTTCATGCCTGAATCCATTTGACTTTCTAGTTATATTTAACAGATAAAAAAACGATGACTTTTACATCAAGGAACATTAGAACCAATATGATACCGATTCATTTACGCAAAGCTAAAATAAGCGGTCCTCACAGCCTGACAGGCGAGGGTCCAGGGGCCGCCTAGGCCCCGGGAGCTCCGGGGTCCAGGTTGCGGGAGATGCGTTTTACGCGTTTTCCCGGAAATAAATCTGAACACAATGTAGGTAGATTTATTGTTCTATTTTCACATTTGTTTCGTATAAACACGCATCGATATTGAAGAATATGCCCGACTCCATTTGACTTCCTGGTTTAACACAAACAAAACAGGCCTATAACACACCACTACACGTGGTGCGCTCGCGGCGATAATATCTTATTTTAGATACATATTGAAACTCCAACTTAAATAGTACACTCACACACTACATGAATAGATTATGGTCTGTTTAATACACATATAGATACTCCACATAATTACATAATCCACATTCATTTCATTTACATATCATTTCAAGACATTATTTCTACGTGGAATCCCAGGGTTGGCTGATCCTTCCAAAAAGGATTTTTTTTTTAGGTTTCATGGGGGGGGTCCGGACCCCCCTGACCCCCCCCGTAGATCCGCCCTTGGATTCTGTGATGTAACGAACGAGCACATCTGTGTTGTTATTGTTGTTACTGACCGAGGCAGCCTTTTCGAAGGGATAAACTCCGGGATTCGGCAGTATGGACAGTAAACTGTTGATAACTCTACTGATATACGTCAGACTTGAATTTTGTTTGTTTTCCCATAATCCCCATGAAATACCAATTTCAGAATTATATAGTTTGATAAAAAAACCTTCGGACATTCATGGCGAAAAGTAAGCCGTGGTGAGTGGATCGGCATTCACATTTGCTCAATTTTCGACAAATTACCTCAATTAAATTGAAATCGAATGATATTCCCACAATCTCAAATGTCAAGGGATTATGAAAGTATAATTATCACTTCTGTATCTACAGCCATTCACTCCAATTGGTGTTTTTTATTTATTTACTTATCAAACGTATATATATTTATGAAAGATCATTTTATTATTATTATTAAATAGTATATAATTTAGATAATTTATTTGCGTGAAGTTTGTGCCAACATTTGGCTAAAAACGCATACATAGAATGAATAAAATTGAACATACAAATACAGACATTAAGACACATTGGAACAAATGGTTAAACGTGTATATATGAAATAGACTCATCCAGTCTAACCTGTAGGTGCTCAAGCAACAAATGCCACGCGAGAGCGAGCAGGGCATGTACAGCCGTCCCCCTGCCCGAGGCCTCGCTTGCAGGCTAGGTTCGTTCAGCCGATGTCCTAGCCCGAAAACATCGGCTAAGGGGTCTATTTTTTTTTTTTTATTATTGTTGTTGCTGACCCTTTAGGAATAGGAATGCCACGCCCCCTTACCCTAAATTTACCTATCACAGCCAGAGTTTCTGGGTTACCGATGTCCGTGATAGATTCTCCTTGTCCGATTTCTTTGCCGTCACATTCTGATTGTTCTTACGTTTGATAGTTGGAATAGCTGTTCTCTTTAGTTTTGGTTTGTACCCGAATTCAACTGCTACGCTGTAGATGTCCTCGAATGATGTCTTTCTGTCAAAATGTGCCGAGCAAATTATACGAGTACTGGCTCGGGCCCTCTTTCCACACTCTCGTGTTGCGTACAAATTTCGTCCAATTTGCAGCGATTTTCTCGTCTTTGGGCCACAAATGAATACTAACACCGTCATCTGTAGTAAAACTGCAACCTCCCACTACACAACGTCGCGGCATATTTAAAAAATGATGCCCCGATACTCCGAAAATCTCCAGAAATCAGCAGCTACATACGACTGTGGTATACGGCTTTAACATAGAGAATACAAGACGGCTTCCCTCCGTGACGTCACAGCTGGAATTGACAGGAGAGCGATTTTCACCTTTCAAACGGCAATATCTCGCCAACCAGACTGCACAAAATTATGAAAAAAATATCATTATTTTCAGAATCGAAAGGACTATTTTTTTATATTTTTGACCTCAGAGCGTTTGGGTTGACCTTTAAGTATACAGTAAATATTAGAAAATAATCATATATAACTGACTCAGATGGCACGGCAGCCCCTGACAGACCTTTGCCAAACTGGGTCAAGTTGAACCAGATCCTTATTTATGCAATAAATTCGTTGGGGCTTCCAAACAATGAAACCCGTGACTGGACAATGCATAGCTACCAAGTGAAATATGTCATACTTATATAGCGTTAGACTTCCATCTACACATTTTTGAATATGTTATTCGGGATTCCTGCTGCTGGAGATGAAGTGGCGGCGCCAATGCAAAAACTATGGCATACTTATATAGCGTTAGACTTCCATCTACACATTTTTGAATATGTTATTCGGGATTCCTGCTGCTGGAGATGAAGTGGCGGCGCCAATGCAAAAACTATGGCATATTAAAGAGGATCAATGCCGATTAAATAGGCAGCTGAAACGGGCGCATCCTCTGGAAATTGGAACAGGGGCCCGGCCTCGGATGTGAAATATGCAACCGAAAATAAGCACGGATTGCTTGAACTGGACAATATCTAATATTATCAGTATTAACAAATGAACTGGTTTATGGGATATGTTATGTTTGAAGTTGCGGATAATAATGTGCATGCTTTGTAACGGGCCAGAAAGATCGGAGAAAGAGACATTGTTGTATTAAAGAACATTGTTATTGCAGTCTTGTTCTGAACGATCTGTCAGTTCACTAACGCGTAAGAATGCATGAAATGCTACCAAGATCATTGCTCGTAAAAGAATTACATGGATACAATGTGGGGTATAGCATAAAATATCTTATGGAATATATCCTTAGTTATGGGCAATCTGGTATCCGGCCGTGCAATTTTGACATGCCCGTAGGTAGCCTTTTGGCAAGAAATAACTGCGCAGGATCGTGTACTGCAGCCAAATTGTGCGCCGATACGAATGTATAAGCTGTGGGGAGTGCATACTTGATGAAATGCAAGAATGCTTTGAAGGAAACCAACTGTGCCGATGAGATGAGGAATATCTTACTGGCACACTGACCAGTTTGAGAAAATCTCTATATACTTGTCATGTGCGCTTGTATACTTTCAAGGAAGATTCAGCAAGGGACGCCGACAGAAGAACAACAGACAGGGTATTGGGTTTCGACGAGCGATTGAGCCAAGGAGCTAGAGACAGCGCTTCCTGAAATTGTAACCGAGAGAGTTTGTCAGGAATAAGATTGTTCCGAAATATGTTTTGATCTGAACAGAATGTCATTTCGAAGGCAGGCAACTACTAACTGACGCACTAATTTCATCAGCAATGAAAGACTGGTGATTGATTACTTCAACCATGGCCATATTATCACAGAGAAAGAGACGTTATGATTTGTCAGTTTATGGCCTCAAATTTCTACGTCAAGCATTGCTTGACCGTGATATGGGCCAGATGTGCTGGTCAATCTAGGTCTATCCACGAGGATCCGAAAACAGCCGCCAAACCCAAGGTACAAGCATCGTCGAAATTTGATACCCAATTTGGAGAAAGAAAATAAATTTTTCATTGAAAGACTCCAGGAATACAAGCCAGGTATTAACATAGGCTCTAGCTTTATTCAAGCGAGTGTGATGGTGATACAACTTTTGTTAAATTCTATCAGGCAGTGGAGAAATGCCCTGCCGGGTACGACGAATTTACAGGCAAAATTGGGTGAGTCAATGAGAGACTGCAGTTCCACAAGTGTTACCTTTTTTACGGCGCGAGAATTCACCCTGCATGCTTTTCAGTTTATGAATTTTGTCTTCTGGAAATGATGCTTTCATAGTTCTGGAGTCCAGTTGGATTCCATGCATAACCATAGGAGTTGATGGGTAGTAGGTCTTAGCATGTTTGATTGGAATGCCCAAATACCCACACAAGTAAAAGTTTGGCTAGCGCCATTTGCACCGATGAACATGAAGTCGTCCAGTATGTGGATGACCTCTGATATGCCAAATTTTGTAGCCATAACCGATTGCAGAGAATGACTTGAGCTCTTTAATATCCTACAGGATGTACAGCATCCCACTGAGAGGCACCGATACATAAATGCGAAAGGCATCATCTAAACAGATTTTTGCCATCAAGCTTTAGTGTTTTTGAACTAGTGCAATCGCGATATCTAATGTCTAGGCATTCAACATATCAGGTCCTGTTGAATCAGGTCCTGTTAATAGACAAAGCACATTTTCCAGGGTACGATAAATGGTGTAACACCCTAAACGTATTAGAGGGGTTTGGTTTATTGTCACAATCAAGGTTATTTCACTCATATGCATGGTGACAGCCAGTTTTAATGATGAAGGAAGCTGGAATACCGGAAGAGAACCACCTCTGGCCCGTCGGCAAGTAACTGGCAAACTGTCACACATGCAACAGCAAGGCTCGAACCTGTGCTGGTTCAGCGGGGTGAGGCTTTCGATCACCAGCGATGCGCCTTAGAAAGCTCAGTCAACAAGAGCCCCTAAAAGTATTAGGTTTCTTTCTGGGGACTAAGACTAATTTTTAGCAAACCTTATTGTCAAAAGGAGGAGTTTAGAAGGGACCAGCAACTCGACTTTTCAACAACTCTTTGTCTAATTTAGCTTCTACAATAGCAGGGTTTTGCATAGCAGATGAACGATTACGCGAGACAGTAAAGGCATATTTTCTCAAGTGCCAAATATCGAAACCGTTTGTGAAACTTGAAACAAGTAAATCTACCTCAGGATAGTTACTTAGCACAGTTTTAGCCTGATTCCAACCGGTGTTGGAAGAGTAACTCCATTTGCCGCTGGATTTACACATGCTAATTTACATGTAAGGAGCCAGGAAGAATCCAATTGGCAACATTTGATATAGTTCACAACTGTGGCATGTACGATAACCTGAAGTTTCATCCTTTGAAACAGAGTTGTCTTTAGTACCGAAAATCAGCATTGCGGATGGGGCGCTGGTCGCCATATTGGATATCTATAGAAAAGAAAATAGCCAAGAACATTCATGCGTGCTTGATCGAGTCAATGGAGCCTTTTTACATATATATGATAATATTAGCATATATACAAATACACATACATGTGTATAGCAATAATACCATTATTGGTGACGCTGTGGCGGCCATATTGGATATTCAACGGGTACTAAAGTTTCCAGTTATCCTTATTAGTTTCTTCTTGAGTCCGTCAGGCTCGTAGAAAACCAATCTCATGTAAAAAGGCGATTCAAGCTGTCAAATAGTCGCTAACAGGAGGCTACTGTATGTATTATGGCGGCCATATTGGATTTATGCAAATTAAGGGACTTCCACCTCCTGTGGAAATGGGCACCCCTTCTGATATCATTCCTTATGCCCAAATGAGCCTCTCTGCAAAATATGGTGCTTTATTCCAGTCAGTCACGGTCTTGACCTTAAGCCACCGGACTAAGATAAACATATACATGTATGGACTACGAGTCTTTCAAATACTCAAAGCATTCGTATACATATCTCGCTACACTGTTTACTACTGCTTGGATGGTTGTACTCATTATCCATCTAAATAGGGAAATAGTATCATCAAATAAATTTAATAAATATGGTCCGATACAGTTAAAGAGTTTATCTCTCTGGGGTTGTAATCTCGTGCATTGCAGGAGAAAGTGCTTCTCATCTTCAACAACCTTACAGGTGAGACAGAGCCGTTGTTCACGAGGTATATTATGATAGCGCCCCTTTTCAATTTCCAATTTGTGGGCACTAATTCTGAGCCGTGTCAGGGCTACACGATGGTGTCTATATGAGAACTACATGTGCATGCATATATAAATGAAAACCAGTACCGGCAGCATTACAAAGTTTTACATGATTGATACCTGAAGTATTACTCGTATACAACTTGTTCTAACACAATTTGTTCATGTATCCTGGATACCTGAAAACATAATGATGGAAACGAGTAAACGCAATCAACGACACAAAATGGTTTTAATTACACAAAAGGTTAAAAATACATTAATTGGTAACAGTAGACAAGGTTCACAGAAGGTAACATTTACCCTTGTTTGTAAAAAAATTAAAAACTCAACATTGGGGGAAAAAATGACCCTGGTTTGTAAAAAAATTATATACTCAATTTGAGGGAGAAAAAATGCCGATAAATTTTATTTTAACTCAATTTGAGTGAAAAAAAACTCAATTTTCCACATTTCGGTTCGTAAAATTTGGACTTCTATGAATCCCTGTCTCCATTTTAAGGACTCATGCATCATGGTGAGTGAATCCTCCAGTTTATTCCTGTCATTGATACATGTACCTATCTCAGATACTGACCATTGATACCTATCTCTAGTCTCCATTGTAAGGACTCATGCATCATGGTAAGTGAATACTCCTGTTTATCCCTGTCATTGATACATGTACCTATCTCAGATACTGACCATTGATACCTATCTCTAGTCTTCATTTTAAGGACTCGTGCATCATGGTAAGTGAATCCTCCAGTTTATTCCTGTCATTGATACATGTACCTATCTCAGATACTGACCATTGATACCTATCTCCAGTCTCCATTTTAAGGACTCCTGCATCATGGTGAGTGAATCCTCCAGTTTATTCCCGTTATTGATACCTATCTCAGATACTGACCATTGATACCTATCTCCAGTCTCCATTTTAAGGACTTGTGCATCATGGTAAGTGAATCCTCCAGTTTATCTCTGTCATTGATACATGTACCTATCTCATATACTGACCATTGATACCTTTCTCCAGTCTCCATTTTAAGGACTCGTGCATCATGGTAAGTGAATCCTCCAGTTTATCCCTGTCATTGATACATGTACCTATCTCAGATACTGACCATTGATACCTATCTCTAGTCTCCATTTTAAGGACTCCTGCATCATGGTGAGTGAATCCTCCAGTTTATCCCTGTCATTGATACATGTACCTATCTCAGATACTGACCATTGATACCTATCTCTAGTCTCCATTTTAAGGACTCCTGCATCATGGTGAGTGAATCCTCCAGTTTATTCCTGTCATTGATACATGTACCTATCTCAGATACTGACCATTGATACCTATCTCCAGTCTCCATTTTAAGGACTCATGCATCATGGTGAGTGAATCCTCCAGTTTATCCCGGTCCTCTATGAAGGCCATCATATAGAGGTCATCATTCTTCACCTTGTTCATGTCTCTTTCATCATAGAGACCTTTCTGGATATTCTCTGTACAAACACACAATCAGGCAATATAAATGGTCAGTTTATCATAATACTGACCTCCTTGATTTCCCCTCAGTCTGCAAATAAACTAGAAGTGTATAACATTAGATTAGATTAGCTAGATGGCACTGACACTCATCAAACCACCTACACCACACTGGACTCTTGCATAGTCTCTACCCATAAAAGACGTGATGGGGGGCGGGGGATCATGGTTGAGACTAATTATGTATGTTTTATAGGTTGAGTATTTGAATTCCGGCATCAGCTCATCTCCTGTGATGAATGATTCGACTTTTGTTTTGAATCTCTGGACAACAACATATATGCAATTTTACTGCTCATCTCACAAGCAGGGAGGTAGTAACCAATTGAACGCTTTCTAGCTAGTCAAATCTAAGGTTACACACTTCTAAAGGGCGTCGCTAGCGGGAGGTCATTGGTTGCGGCCAACCCCCTCTCAGCGCCCAAACTTCTGTTATTTTCCTGTGTTTGACAGCACAGTACTGGGCTCTAATAAAGTAAGTGCCGTATAGATAATGACCCCCTCTCAAGAAATCCTGGGGGCATCCATGGTTCTGTTCAAAGTAACAGCCAATCAACAGACGTGCATGAGTGTTTCACCTTATTCCGAGACAAGCTGAGTTTATGCTGAAGGGATGGTCGCTTTAATGCCCAGGATGGAACAACATGTGGGCATCACTTAGCCAAAAAATTTTAGCCAATGCCCATATTAATGTTGGCTCATAATCCGTACCATTTCTGTTGATTTGAACATACATGCATATTTTTTGGTTTCCTATCATGCTGCCTTTCATGCTATGATTTGTTTTCGTCAAGAGTTCAGCTGTCACTTACAGCTGCATGATTTGATAGTGTTGTTTGGTGGTGATATTTTCATGCGAACAGCTGTTCGGGTGCTCCTGTAACATGTGAAGTAATGTATGATGTTGTATAACTGATTTTGAAGGTATGCTTGGAAAGCGAAAGATTGAAGTTCAGTGTGTTATTTCTGCGATTAAATATTATTTATTGTATCTTAGCAGGTCGGGGAAAGGTTGAAATTGACCTGAATCACCCCAAAAGGGATGATTCCGCCCAGTTTGGGTGAATGACGTCATAAATCCTCACCCCAATTAGGCTGAATTAATCGTAACCCAAAGTGATCATTTTTTTACAATGATAAATATCTCAAATTATGAGCTGACCACTTTTGGCGCTCAAATAGGGAACATGTTTTCTCCGATACCATAAAATTTATGACGTACATTTGCTTATGAATTGTGCAGGAAAGTGGAATATGTTGTTGTCTCGCAAAAAATGATACATTCGGTTGATACAACTTTCCCGTTTATAAGTTTTTCGATGGAAAAAAAATATTTTGCTCACGTTCATACCTGTCGTTGTTGTCGTTACCGCCATGTTCTGGTCAGAGTCGAGGCCACGAGGGTCAACTAATCGATCATTTTTTTGTTTAATTATCATATTCGGTAAGAAGCATCAGAGGAGGTAATCCTGTGGAGAGCTCATGCCGAAGACAATTTGGTATTGAATTGAATTGAATTTTATTCTCTCAATCTTGCCCTCTCGCGTATTACTCATATTTTATCAACTATCGATTAATTTCGCCTGGCAGTTCCAAAATGAGGCAAACAAAGATGGCACCAAACACGCTGTCGTTTTGGAGAACAGTTTGACTTTGAAAAAATACTATAAAATGGTAAGTAATCTGCATGTCTTGTGTTTATTTTTGTTATTGACAACATACTCCACCTTCCCACAAACTTCGCTGACCAGGTCGGGGAAAGGTTGAAATTGACCTGTTCTCACCTCAAATGGGATGATTCCGCCCAGTTTGGGTGAATGACTTCATGAATCCTCACCCCAATTAAGCTGAATTAATCATAACCCAAAGTGTTTCCTCCCGTTCATCCAAAGACCATGACTTTGAAAGATGATAATGTTCAGCGCATTTGTCCAGGAACTCCTCTCTAGAAAACTGTAAAATTCATATTTCTATCCTGTCAGCGAAGTTTGTGGGAAGGTGGAGTATGTTGTCAATAACAAAACTAAACAGAAGACATGCAGATTACTTACCATTTTATAGTATTTTTTCAAAGTCAAACTGTTCTCCAAAACGACCACAGCGTGTGCAGCGTGTTTGGCGCCATCTCTGTTTGCCTCGTTTTGGAACTGCCAGGCGAAATTAATCGATAGTTGATAAAATATGAGTAATACATGAGACGGCAAGATTGAGAGAATAAAATTCAATTCAATTCAATTCAATACCAAATTGTCTTCGGCACGAGCTCTCCACCGGATTACCTCCCCTGAATCCTTCTTACCGAATATGATAATTAAAAAAAAAATTGATCGATTAGTTGACCCTCGTGGCCTCGACTTCTTGGCGCATGGCGCAGAACATGGCGGTAACGACAACGACGACAGGTATGAACGGGAGCGAAATATTTTTTCCATCGAAAAACTTATAAACGGGAAAGTTGTATCAACCGGATTTATCATTTTTTGCGAGACAACATATTTCGCTTTCCTGCACAATTCATAAGCAAATGTACGTCATAAATTTTATGGTATCGGAGAAAACATGTTCCCTATTTTAGCGCCAAAAGTGGTCAGCTCATAATTTGAGATATTTATCATTGTAAAAAAATGATCACTTTGGGTTACGATTAATTCAGCCTAATTGGGGTGAGGATTTATGACGTCATTCACCCAAACTGAGCAGAATCATCCCTTTTTGAGGTGATTCAGGTCAATTTCAACCTTTCCCCGACCTGCTGACAGGATAGAAATATGAATTTACGGTTTTGTAGAGAGGAGGTCCTGGACAAATGAACATTATCATCTTTCAAAGTTGTGGTCTTTGGACGAACGGGAGGAAACACTTTGGGTTACGATTAATTTAGCTTAATTGCGGTGAGGATTCATGACGTCATTCACCCAAACTGAGCGGAATCATCCCTTTTGGGGTGATTCAGGTCAATTTCAACCTTTCCCCGACCTGCTCAGGTATTTTGACTCAGCTTGTACTTACGGATTGAGGGTCGGCGTATTCGACTGAAATTTTTTGAATTCGACTGAAAAAACGGAAACTCGGTAGGTTATTTGTTGATAGCTCGCTTAATACTTGTTCGATTCTGACAATCTAAACTTTCCGGAGTAGCTGAAGAGATTCTCTTTTCAAAAATATATAGTTTGATGACAAATTTTTTTTTTTTTTTTGAGATAGTGGGCAACTGAAAAAATCGTGTCGACTTCGCTGAAATTTTTTCTGGACCGACCGACATGCGGTTTTTCTTGTCCGGAAAATTATTGCGTGAACTGACTGAAATACTTTTAGGTTTCCGGAATGCTCTACTTTTATACGAATAAAATGATATAAAATGTATGCATGTACCTTCTACCGTTTTCCGTAAAAGGGTTCGCTGAAAAAAAATGATTGAAAATCAAGACATTTTCAGCCGGATCGGCGTGACTGGAGCGAATTAAAAACTCGGATTTGAAGACGGACTTCAGAAGGTTCCGAAAATCCGGAATCAGGATCGCGGGTAAGTTTATGGGAAGATTGGTTATATTGGTTGGTCGTAAGTGTCGAATTAAATTTAAAAACCATAGTTTGCACAGAAAATATCCTATTTTTCAAATAATTGAATGTTTGTCATATATATAACAACAAAGGAGTAACATAAAAGAAATAATCTCTTTGTCCTGATTGTTTTGAAGACATGGTAGGTTGTGACGGGAAAGATGGTAGGAAAAGGTGTACGTTTGGAAACATTTGTCTTGTGCTCAGCCAAATGACAATTCTACTGATTGGTTTTGTGACAGACATACTCAGTAGACAAAGAGATTATTTCTTTTATGTTACTCCTTTGTTGTTATATATATGACAAACATTCAATTATTTGAAAAATAGGATATTTTCTGTGCAAACTATGGTTTTTAAATTTAATTCGACACTTACGACCAACCAATATAACCAATCTTCCCATAAACTTACCCGCGATCCTGATTCCGGATTTTCGGAACCTTCTGAAGTCCGTCTTCAAATCCGAGTTTTTAATTCGCTCCAGTCACGCCGATCCGGCTGAAAATGTCTTGATTTTCAATCATTTTTTTTCAGCGAACCCTTTTACGGAAAACGGTAGAAGGTACATGCATAAATTTTATATCATTTTATTCGTAAGAAAGTAGAGCGTTCCGAAAACCTAAAAGTATTTCAGTCAGTCCACGGAATAATTTTCTGGACAAGAAAAACCGCATGTCGGTCGGTCCAGAAAAAATTTCAGCGAAGTCGACACGATTTTTTCAGTTGCCCACTTTCGTCATCAAACTATATATTTTTGAAAAGAGAATCTCTTCAGCTACTCCGGAAACTTTAGATTGTCAGAATCGAACCAGTATTAAGCGAGCTATCAACAAATAACCTACCGAGTTTCCGTGTTTTCAGTCGAATTCAAATAATTTCAGTCGATTATCTGATCCCCGGATTGAGGGTTAGTCTTGTCTTCATATTGTTAAGCCCAGCTCATGTGCTTTACAGGGAAATAGAGCATCTTAACCAGATTTTGAAAGTGAAAGTTGTCATTTCCATTGTCGAATAATTGAACTTATCTTACCGGCATATTGCTCATCAAACATCTGTCGGAGTTTGTCAATTCGCGGGTCTCTGTCTTTGACCTGTGAAATTAAAACAGAGAATGATGAGGCAAAGTAACAAAGCTGATGTTATGTCTGTTATGAGGAGATAAACACGAAAACAAACCTCTTCAACAGCAGCATTTTCTCGCTTTTCTTCCGAAACTTCACCCATGTTCTGATGTTTACGTTTTCGAGGATGACTTCCAGTAACGTGACAACTTTCAGGTTTATAAAACACCACGCCATTGGATAACTTTGGGTGAAACCAAAATAAGGATCGATTCGGAGACGAACTCACGGACTAAGTCCATATCGAAAAGTAGCAAAAGTGCATTTTTTTTATTTTTTTTTACGGAAAGGCAGTCTTGACATGCTATAGGTTACATTTATACTGAAAAAATCTGTGGGAATATCTGAATTTGATCACCGGTTTAATGAACGGTGCAGCGCCTTATTGAATTCTGTACCAAAATAGCAATGTCCAGACGATCAGAGCTTGATTTTAGCCCACAAGTACTGGGTATAATATACAAACATTAACACACAGATATAGAAATATATCAAAACAGCATAGTCCATGAGGACTAAGTATAATTTAATCGTTCCAAACATAGGATCCTTTATTTCTTTGTTTTAGCAAGTATACTGTAATGAAAATGAAACTATGATAATCAGGTACCGGTAACAACCTGTAACCATCTCGGTCATCTATACGCGGTAAGACTGATCTTATGGATGGCGAAGTGCACGCAAATAAATGGTACCGGTAATAGCTGGGGGTTTTTTGTCTGCATTGAAAGCAATTGTAAATATATTGTGCAATAAGTGATGCAATGAACAACATCATTTGGTACCAGAAAAACATTTCAAATAGCTCAGAAGTGGCCATGTTAAGGGTAGAAGTGCTGCCTCAAACTACTATGTAACACCCTACTGAATCGACGAGTATGATTATAGGTGAATGCACCAGTCCATTTGTCATGCGACCATGAACTGTAGGTTGGATCACTTCACATTGAAGCCGCATAACAGCTGCAATGTTATAATGAGGCAACATATGATTATATATCAGATATGTCGACAGTCCATGGTAGCTACCATTTGTCTTGGCGACAGTCCATTTGGCGAATCATTAGATCAGACGATATGCTCTCTGTGCATCATTCACAAGTACATGTTGACCTACAATGGACTGTCGATCGGTCCGATGATGATACAATGGACTGTCGTAATATCAGACAGACAGAGAATATACTATTAATGGTTCATATTCCTCTTAAACACACACAAGTGGAAGGAATCGAGAGATGAATGAGCCAGTGATACATGAGGCAGGTAGTAAGTTCCCACGTGTTCATTTTGTGCTCATTTCCTCACACTATAATTCGATGCTAATACCTACCATGGACTGTCTACCAACACCTAAAAACACCTCTCGCCGCAAAAATGTTTAAAAAAATTGTTAACTTGAAATAGTAATAACCCTACATTTGGTGACAACATAGTACGATATCTCTCCTTCAAAAAATGACTGGACACCAGTAACCATACCTGTCATCGATATGCTGAAAATCGTTCATTTTCGGCTGTGGTCACTGTCGTCTGGTCAGACACTCGCCCACGCTTGATAACGAAAGCACCGAAAAACCTACCATTGACTGTGATTTGACACGTGACCGGCGGTTTTCACCTATAATCATACTTGTTGATTCAGTAGGGTGTGTAAGGGGCACTCAAGCAAAACAAAAATTTGAATTTCATCCCCTAGCCTGTTGAATTGGCATTGTTTGCCGATTCTAGAACATACTGGTATTCTGATGTAGCGACCTCGTTCTATCTCCAGTGGATGTGTAAGACGTAATTGCGTGAGGGATTTTCTGAACTTATGATTTTTTCACTATTCTGAGATACCGGGATACGGTTTGCTATTAATTGTGTCAATGGTTGTGAGTTTACAGGAAGATGAGATCCTTTCAGAGAAAACAGTATTGTATTTTATGACATTCTCGTGGCATCAGACTGGGGAAAGGAAGTTCGAGCAAACATGACACCTATTGCAACATTCATTCTACCGGCTGTTATATCCTACTGTCAGAAGCTACCAACTCTGACGTTGGGAGACTACTATAAAGGGGAAGCCCCTTGGAATCAATAACCCATGACGTAAAGAAAAACAAATGAGCTTGAATGAATTACCGTATTTTGTGTTGTGTAATGATTATTTCATAATATTTCATAATGATGTAATTAAGTCATGAAAACGAAACATGTTAAATATGAAGAAAGTTGCAAGAAAACCTTAAATAAATATGTAATTGAAGTATACTTACGGCTTTAATAGTTCAGGAAATAAATTTGGAAACGCAGATCTGACATCCAGGGGTTGATTTGGGTTACGGTTCGTGGGAAATAATTTGGCGCCAGTAAACCTGGAACAGACGGATTTTAAGAGATTAATGACACCGAGAAATTAAACAGCTCCACTAATAGCAATCGCAATTAATGAGTTTTTGGTGTAACCCAGAGATGGAACCAACGATAATGAGACATAAATGACCTGAGTCATCAATAACAAATTCCTAGATTTGCATAATAAATACCGCCAACCTTCGAGAAACGGATAACTAACTGAGCATCGAACTACGTATAACCCAGCAAAATAGTACACGCACACCGAGAGAAAACAATATAATGATGTGATGGCTATATTGAGTTACAACACAGAATGATAAATTAAGGATATAAATCTGGGATTTCTCAGTAAGACATGTACGAACACAATCTATTTGAGCGAAATTAATTTGATATACAAATTGATTTCTAAAGACAAAAATATTTCAGGAAAAATTGTTGGGTGTTCGCTATTATGCAATTATGAGTTCTTTGCTCTTCTGGAAATATTTCTCTGAAAATTGGCTACTCTAATAAAGAAAGTACAGCTTGATAGTTAGATTTGACACCCGGGTTACAAGAGACGGAAAATAAATTGATAACACTTCAAAGAGGATGGTGCAGGTGATAGCAATTGGGAACGAAAAAGGTATACTGTGGAAGATGTGGAATCCGAATGGCATCGTAAAACGGGATGAAACTAATTGGCTGATTAGGAGAACCGAAACGGCACCGAGCACGGGCATAACATTTTTTTATCCCTAGCGAACTGCCATAAGTAGAGAAATTAATTTGCATGGCAAGAGAAAATAATATGGAAAAGGGGTAATTTATGGTCACTCACACATTGGCTGATCATTTTATTCAATGGCAACCCGGGGATCGGGATCGAGATTTGCCATTAATAGTCAAGGACCCCGGGGGATTTGGACAACATTGAATCGGGACTGAAGTTGTAGAAGTTCAAGAAAGAGTGCGGACCATTCAAGTGTGCCAAAACAGGGCGTCAGTTTGGTTAAGTACATTTCTTTTTGAAAACAAACCCCCTTAAAATGGGATAATATCACCGTGGGCATTCAGATTTGCCAACACGTTGAGTTGCCGCTTTAAAATGCCAACTCGGGAGATCGGTTATTCCAACTTCCGGGGAAAAACACGGTGTTGGGAGGTCCATTTGCCCTCCTGTTGCAGATTCCAGATCAAAAGCACTGATTATGGAAAGGTAGGCAGCTTTTTACATAGTCCACGGAACAACTGACATATTTAGCTGTTATTATAGCCCAGTGACAGCCCACGTAAGCGTGCGGATTTACGTATCGAAGATTCACAGTTTTGTCGGTTGAACACTTTTCGCCGGTAATGGCTCTTCTCCACGATCATTATTGAGGCTAGTCACTACCACGCCTATCCCAAACACCCCAC
The DNA here is from genome assembly GCA_036873755.1 of Hanleya hanleyi. Classification (NCBI taxonomy): domain Eukaryota; kingdom Metazoa; phylum Mollusca; class Polyplacophora; order Lepidopleurida; family Hanleyidae; genus Hanleya; species Hanleya hanleyi. The sequence continues at coordinate 29,388 of JAVTVY010005270.1, forward strand.
AGTTACGTTGAATTGAAGCTTGTAATGGCGTGAATCTATCTCACGTCTTAGTTTTGTATAAGATAAACCAGATAACCTTCAGATTTTGAAAAACAGTGTGGATGTACAAACTTTGGAGGTGGTTCAGCCCAACTCTGGAGAGATATGATAAACAAATCAATGAAAACTATCTGAATATAATCCCTGTTTCCATTGTTTCTATAACCCAAACCTCTTAATTTTCAAACGTAATACGCCCTTGCAATACACATGTATGATTGGGTCACAAAAGAATAGCCATAAAGGCGCTAGGAGACCGAGTCTGTCTGTATGTGCACACCTGAAATAATTCCTTGTTCCATACATCAGTTAAACATACTTCTGTTAATTTTAATAGACGACGTTTGTGATGTGTGGCTGTTCTTGATATGTCAGCAGGATCCCATATATTGTGATTATTATTTATTTTTAGTATGAATTTGTCTGGAATCGGTCCATTAGAGTGGAGTGAGGGGGATGGGCCACCAGAGTCGCTTAATATCTTGGCCATCGGCGATTCCACACTGGGTTCAATGACCAGCACACCAAAGCCGCCTCAACAAATGCCAGACGAGCAGTCCCCCGGCGATTCTGCGGTTATGGTGGCACCCACAACCAGACCCAGGCCAAGTCATGAGTGTGGCACATGTGGGAAACGTTTCTCCCGACGAGATAACAAAGACAGACACCAATCCTCTACTCACAAGGGCACACGGGAGGAGTGTCATCTTTGCGGAAAATCTTTCAGGAACACATATGGTGTGAACATGCACATCTCAACCGCTCATCATAGGAAGATGTCACAGTGTATCATTTGTTTGAAACACTACTCCTCCGAAGATGGTTTGAGAAGACATATGCAGTCCCATGAAGGCAATTACAGGTATAAACCTAGGTAGCATTGTCAAGTTTGCTAAATAGAATTAGTTCACATATATTTATATATAGTTTCACACATATTTATTGGTAGTTATATACGAGTGCCCCGTGACCGATGCACATATCTTATTATATTCTAAATCTACTTCACTTTGGTTCATTTCACGTGAACTTGTATTTATTCATTGTCATACAGGTTATAAACGTTTCGTACTTAAATAACTGCTGAAGCATTATTGTTTAATCACTATTTTGTTAACATCAAGTCAAAAGCGTTGTCGAATATATCTTACCTATATTGTTTTCCAGTTACAAATGCACCATATGCAGCAAAGGCTTTGGCTACAAGAGCAACTACGACCAGCATATGGATCGCCATCTGGAGGTCAAGAAGTATCATTGTGGTACATGTGAGAAGTCGTTTGCAGCGTTGTCTGATTTGCAGAGGCACAGCCAGCGGTGTACAGAAAAGTCAAGAAACTTCGAATGTTTGATTTGTAATAAAAAATATGCAACTAAAAAATACTTGAAGCATCACAAAAAACACACATAGATCCCGTTATTTTTTCAGTATTTAAGTACGAAACGTTTATAACCTGTATGACAATGAATAAATACAAGTTCACGTGAAATGAACCAAAGTGAAGTAGATTTAGAATATAATAAGATATGTGCATCGGTCACGGGGCACTCGTATATAACTACCAATAAATATGCGTGAAACTATATATAAATATATGTGAACTAATTCTATTCAGCAAACTTGACAATGCTACCTAGGTTTATACCTGTAATTGCCTTCATGGGACTGCATATGTCTTCTCAAACCATCTTCGGAGGAGTAGTGTTTCAAACAAATGATACACTGTGACATCTTCCTGTGATGAGCGGTTGAGATGTGCATGTTCACACCATATGTGTTCCTGAAAGATTTTCCGCAAAGATGACACTCCTCCCGTGTGCCCTTGTGAGTAGAGGATTGGTGCCTGTCTTTGTTATCTCGTCGGGAGAAACGTTTCCCACATGTGCCACACTCATGACTTGGCCTGGGTCTGGTTGTGGGTGCCACCATAACCGCAGAATCGCCGGGGGACTGCTCGTCTGGCATTTGTTGAGGCGGCTTTGGTGTGCTGGTCATTGAACCCAGTGTGGAATCGCCGATGGCCAAGATATTAAGCGACTCTGGTGGCCCATCCCCCTCACTCCACTCTAATGGACCGATTCCAGACAAATTCATACTAAAAATAAATAATAATCACAATATATGGGATCCTGCTGACATATCAAGAACAGCCACACATCACAAACGTCGTCTATTAAAATTAACAGAAGTATGATTAACTGATGGAACAAGGAATTATTTCAGATGTGCACATACAGACAGACTCGGTCTCCTAGCGCCTTTATGGCTATTCTTTTGTGACCCAATCATACATGTGTATTGCAAGGGCGTATTACGTTTGAAAATTAAGAGGGTTTGGGTTATAGAAACAATGGAAACAGGGATTATATTCAGATAGTTTTCATTGATTTGTTTATCATATCTCTCCAGAGTTGGGCTGAACCACCTCCAAAGTTTGTACATCCACACTGTTTTTCAAAATCTGAAGGTTATCTGGTTTATCTTATACAAAACTAAGACGTGAGATAGATTCATGCCATTACAAGCTTCAATTCAACGTAACTGTGGGGTGTTTGGGATAGGCGTGGTAGTGACTAGCCACAATAATGATCGTGGAGAAGAGCCATCACCGGCGAAAAGTGTTCAACCGACAAAACTGTGAAGCTTCGATACGTAAATTCGCAAGCTTACGTGGGCTGTCACTGGGCTATAATAACAGCTAAATATGTCAGTTGTTCCGTGGACTATGTAAAAAGCTGCCTACCTTTCCATAATCAGTGCTTTTGATCTGGAATCTGCAACAGGAGGGCAAATGGACCTCCCAACACCGTGTTTTTTCTCGGAAGTTGGAATAACCGATCTCCCGAGTTGGCATTTTAAAGCGGCAACTCAACGTGTTGGCAAATCTGAATGCCCACAGTAGTAGAGATAGAGTCTTTGGGGTTAAGTTTGTTTCACTGCGCATGCGCAGAATTTATGTTTGGGCTGGAATGATGTGTGTGCGCATGCGTGAGTTGATGCAAATGAGTTTATGCAAATGAGGTGATTATGTTTTCAAGATGGCGGCTTGTTTTTGTATGTTAGGGGTGGTCGGTTTCAAGATGGCGGCTTGTTTTTGTATGTTAGGGGTGGTCGGTTTCAAGATGGCGGCTTGTTTTTGTATGTTAGGGGTGGTCGGTTTCAAAATGGTGGACAATTGCACTTGTTTCACCCCCCGGTCCTCATTTGCATATTTTCAAAATGGCGGCTTGTTTTTGTATGTTAGGGGTGGTCGGTTTCAAGATGGCGGCCTGTTGTCCCCTGAAAATATGCAAATGAGGTCTCTGGGTTTTTCCAAAATGGTGTGTTTCAAAATGGCGGCTTGTTTGTGTGTGTTAGGGTGGTCTGTTTCAAAATGGTGGACAATTGCACTTGCCTCACCCATTGACCTCATTTGCATATTTTCAAAATGGCGGCTTGTTTGTGTGTGTTGTGGGTGGTGTGTTTCAAAATGGCGGCCTGTTGTCTCCTGAAAAATATGCAAATGAGGTCATTGGGTTTTTCCAAAATGGCGGCTTGTTTGTGTGTGTTAGGGGTGGTCGTTTTCAAAATGGTGGCTTGTTTGTGTGTGTTAGGGGTGGTGTGTTTCAAAATGGCGGCCTGTGGTTACTGAAAATATGCAAATGAGGTCAATTGGCTATAAAAGGAGTCCATTTTTAGGGAAAGGGTGTATTCAATCTGACTTACCTGACCTGACCTGTCTCCCTGCCTGCATCCTGCCTTGCTTGCCTATCCGCTTGTATGAGACGAAAAGCATGAGACGTGGAGAAGATTTTCCCTTGGACCCAGCAGCACCTCCGGTTGAAGTCTTGCCTGAAGATGCGCGTGTCAGGGTCATTTATCAACGACACTGGGCTACCATACGCCATTGTTTTCACCGTGATCGTCGTCTTTTGGACTTATACAATTTTCGGCTGGAGGACCTCACGTATCTCACTACATATGCCGAGAACATTTTCAAAGATCAGGTGACAGCCTATAAGTTGAATGTCACATTTGGGTATATCTTACGGCACAAAGAGACGGACCAACTGCGGTATTTCTACCCCAGCAATAATACCTATGTGTTTGATCAGCCGTTCACCGTGACGGATGCGATTTCTCTGGAGCCACTCATCGACCAATTGACTACGTTGGATCCATTGGAATGGACTCGGTTGCAACGCCCCAATACCCAATGGCTTGTGGAAATGGTGACTAACGTCACATTTTTAGTCACGAAAATGCGAGATCACCCGATCGGTGCTCCTGTACAACTCCCCCCGTGGTTGCTTCTTCGAAAAGGCCTGTATGCATTAACAGCAGGAATAAAGGGGCCCTACAAAGACCGGAAATGTCTGTTTCGGTGTTTGGCCGTGCATCTGGACGAGTGTAACCCCAAGGCTTGTGACACAGTGACCGATGGCTATTGGCAGGAGTATTTAGAGCAGCAAGACATGGATAAGCGGCACTTCCGTGGAGTCCCCTTTAAGAATTTGGATGATGTGGAAACACTGTTCGATATTAATATCTTTGTTTATCGATTACGATGCGAGGACGATACCTATGTGGCTGAATTGGTTCGTCGATCCACAGAACGGTATGCTGCTACGATGAAAGTCAATGTGTTCGATGACAATGGCGTGAGTCATTTTTCGCTCATTACCAATATGAGCCTGTACGCTCAGTCTTTCAGTTGTGCCCAGTGCCATCGTGTGTTTAAAAAGTCTTACAACTTACATCGCCACGAGAAAATCTGTGACAACAGTGTCAAGCGAGTCTATCCGGGTGGAGTGTATCATAATACACCTACTATTTTCCAGGAACTGGCCGATGAGGGTATCATCATACCGGAAGAGGACCGTTATTTTCCCTACCGGCCATGCTATGATTTTGAGGCCCTGTTTGAGCCCATGGACCTGTTTTCGGCTAAAACGCAGTGGACACAGCGACATATCCCCCTCAGTGTCAGCGTTTCATCCAATGTACCTGGCTATGACGCTGCACCGGTGTGTTTCGTGTCCACGGGGGAATCCCATGAGTTGATCACCCGTATGATGGAATATTTAGAGCAAGTCAGTGCGGCCAGTACGGAATTGTTGGTGGCCAAGTTCGACGACGTACTGACCCAGCTGGACGACCGCATTCCTGAACCGGGTGTAGCGTTCAGCGACGATGAACAGTCCGAGTCCGAGTCCGAGTCCGAGTCCCAGCAGTCCCAGCCTCTGCAGTCGCAGGATGTCCCTTTACCTAAACCTTATGCGGAGAAATTGAAGTTACGGTTCCTTCAATACTTAGGTCAGTTACCGGTGCTCGGCTTCAATTCGGGGCGATACGATTTGAACATGGTGAAGGAATTTCTCTACCCTTACTTGGCGCAGTCCGATACCCTGAAGTCGGTCATCAAGAAGATCAACAACCATATGGCCCTCACTACCACATCACTTCGTTTCCTCGATATACGCAATTACCTGGCACCTAATTGTAGCTATGCGCAGTGGGTGAAAGCCTATAACTGTACCCAGATGAAAGGTTACTTTCCTTACACCTATATGACGAGCCTGGATCGCTTAGAAGACACCCAGTTACCACCCCGGGAAGCGTTTTACAATGACCTGAAAGAGGAAGCTCTGTCCGAGACCACCTACATCGAACTCCAGCAGGTATGGAACGCTGAACATATGCAGACGTTGCGAGATTTCCTCATATGGTATAACAACCTAGATGTGGTTCCTTTCCTGGAAGCGACCGAGAAAATGGTGCAACTCTTTCGTCGCCAAATGCACATCGACATCTTCAAAGAGTGTTTAAGTTTACCGGGTCTGGCGCTTCGCCATCTTTTTCAAGAGTGTCCAACCTACTTCTCGCTCATTCAAAAAAAAGATGCAGACATGCATGAATGTCTGAAGCGGAACATTGTGGGTGGCCCCAATCTTATTTTCCACCGCTACCATGAGAAGGACGTCACTACTCTCCCTAGTGGAAAACCCTGTGCCAAAATCATCGGATTTGACGCCAATGCCTTGTACCTGTGGTCGCTCGCACAACCTATGCCCAGTGGGCATTATACACGTTGGTGGGCAGAAGGTCGGCATTTTACACCTCAACGGATGCCCTACAAACATCTCGCCGACCAGTGGTTAGACTGGGAAGCGTATCGACGGGCCATTTATATACGTCACCAGACCAACGCCACGGAGAAGCGGATAGGAGATCGCCGACTTCCCGTCGATGGGTTTGCCCTTGTACAAGGCACACCGACTGTATTTCAGTTTTACGGGTGTTACTGGCACGGCCACGAATGTCATTTTAGTGCGGGACGCTTCAATGAGCGACGTGGAAAATCGGCACAAGAATTACGGGAAGATGTAGTGATCAACGGTGATTATGTCAAAGAGCGAGGATACCATCTCATAGAGATGTGGGAGTGTGAATTCCACACCATGTGCCAGGCCCTACCCCATTTACAACGGTTCTTAAAAGAACGTGAATATCCCTTGAGTCGTCGGCGACTTCTCAGTCTACCACAGATGTTGGACGCCATTCGTTCGGGTCAGCTCTACGGCTTTGTAGAATGTGATTTGCATGTTCCCGACACTCTCAAGCTCCTCTTCGCCCAGTGTCCGCCTATCTTCAAGAACACGCTGGTGGGTCGGGCTGACATTGGAGAGACCATGGGCGCCTATGCGGAGCAACACGAGTGTTTACCTAAACCTCGCCGCATGTTGATTGGAAGTATGTGGGCCGAGAAAATCTTGCTGGGCACCCCCTTACTGCAGTGGTACATGAACCACGGTTTGGAAATTACTCAAATCTATCAAGTGATCCAGTACGTGCCTGAGGCTTGTTTTGCCGAGAATGCCGACCTCGTGACGAAGGCCCGTCGTCAAGGTGATGAATTCCCTAGTCAGGCCATCATCGCTGAATCTTGGAAGCTCACTGGCAATGGTTATTACGGAAAAACAGTAACCAACCAGGATAAGCACGTCAACGTGAACATTTGTACGACTACCCAAGCTCGCAAAAGAGTGAATTCTCCTCTGTTTCGATCCGTGGAGGTGATCGATGACGACACCTACGAAGTGACGTCAGCCAAGAACACTATCACCTATAACCTGCCGCTCCAGATTGGATGTATGGTCTACCAGGTGGCCAAACTGCGAATGCTGGAATTCATCTATGATTTTATGGGTGTGTATTTTCACCCCTCAGACTGGCAACTCATGGAAATGGACACAGATTCGGCCTACATGGCCGTTTCCCACCCGGACTGGGAGTCTCTCGTCAAACCCGAGTTACGGGCGCAATATGAGGCGGAACGGGACGAGTGGCTTCCCCGACGCGATCACTACACCTACGATAAGCGGACACCCGGGCTATTCAAGCTGGAGTGGAGTGGGGATGCTATGATCGCGCTCTCCTCCAAGACCTACTACTGTTACGGAGGAGACGGTGGAGAGGATAAGTTTAGCTGCAAAGGAGTGAGCCGGCGCGATCCCAACATAGACAAAGCTCTCTACCTGGGTGTATTGCAAAGCCAGGCCAGTGCGAGTGGCACTAACCGAGGATTCCGTGTGGTGGACCACCAGATGCGCACCTATATTCAGCAACGAGACGCCTTTACTTTCTTTTATCCCAAACGAAAAGTATTGGCTGACGGTGTGAGCACTACATACTTGGACTTGTAAAATGTCGAACACTAACTGTTGATACACAAATGTAAAAGTCAGGATGGCCGAGTGGTCTAAGGCGCCAGTCCTAAGTGCTG
>JAVTVY010005271.1:0-37027 GCA_036873755.1 Hanleya hanleyi
AGGGCCCAGAAGCTCCGAATTCATAGATCTCCGGAGATGCGTTCTAAGCATTTTCCAGGAAATAAATTCGAACATAATGTATGCAGAGTTATGGTTCTATTTTCACGTTTGTTTCTCATTTATAAGCACGCATCGATATTGAAAAAATCATACTTCGTGCCTGAATCCATTTGACTTAATTTCTAGTTATATTTAACGGATAAAAAACGATGACTTTTACATCATGAAACATTAGAACCAATATGATACCGAATCATTTACACAAAGCTAAAATAAGCGATCCTCACAGTCTGACAGGCGAGGGTCCACGGGCCGCCTTGGCCCCAGAAGCTCCGGGGTTCCAGGTTGCGGGAGATTTACTCGTTTTCCCGGAAATAAATCTGAACACAATGTAGGTAGATTTATTGTTCTAAAAAAAGAGAATGACAATTACTTTGTCGTCAGTATTTTTCTTTTACGCAACTCAAAACATGTAGATATATATTTGCAAACACGAAGAGCCATACAAGTGCTATTTGGATCAAGTATGAATTGAAATAATGCGGAGGTCGGAACAACCAGAGTATTAATATCTTGGAAAAACTTCGTTCGTTCTTGATAAAGAACATACAAGAAGAAAATGGTTGTCATCTTCAACAAGGCCTAAATTACAAACCTTGCATAGTCTTTCGGCAACGGGATTAGATTTATTTCTATTTTTGTATCTACCCACTTCAATTTCAAGATGTTGAGTACTCAATCTCAGATACGTTAATTGCTTGCGTAAACTGCGTTGTTTCATAAGTTGCAGGTATGGAGATAGCTAAATAATATATAGCCCTCAAGAGTATGAGGGCTATAGGTCGGCCCCAGTCACCTCCAGCGAGGGTTTTAGATAATTTTATTACGAATCACCCACCTCTGAAACTGCCGTACATCTAATCTCTATCCCCTCCTGCCCACTATTTTAAAATCTTGAGCACTATTGTGAGATAGTAACGAATATATCGCCGTCTGAATTTTCCAGTCGAATTCCACTTTAAATGCGCCATGTTAACCATATACAGTGACGTCACCAACATGGCGGCGCAGAGAGTCGAAGTTCACGACTGGAAAATTCAGACGGCGATATATGCGTCACTATTTCACAATAGTGCTCAAGATTCCTCATACTCTTGAGGGCTATATATTATTTAGCTAGTATGGAGAGAACTCAATTTTTGACTTAATTTTGCTGTAAGTTCGTAACTTCGCATCAGTTGGTGTAGTAATACTATACGGAAATATACATCGAAGGCAGATGTCAACAGTAGTAGGTAAACCGCAAATTCCTTATTATTGACGTAGTCCCTAGATAAAATGGTCCGATGGGGTCGAGTGAGGTATCAAAGTGAAGCTTATGTGAGGGGGCATCTAATGGGCTGCGTGTGGGGTTGAAGTAGCGGCATTCTGCGCATGCGCGGTGGCCGAAGGGTATGAAAATAGCCGTTTTGGAGCTAGGGGAGTCCCTAATGGTCCAATGGGGTCGAGTGAGGTATCAAAGTGAAGCCTATGTGAAGGGGCATCTGATGGGCTGGGTGTGGGGTTGAACTATCGGCATTCTGCGCATGCGCGGTGGCCCAAGGGTATGAAAATAGACGTTTTGGAGCTAGGTGAGCTACTAATGGTCCAATGGGGTCGAGTGAGGTATCAATGTGAAGCCTAGGTGAAGGGGCATTCAGGCAATGGGGTGGGTACATGTAAAATTTTTCCTAAAAAAATACGGAACTCGGACTTTATCGAAAAATCCGGGAAAATACCTATATGGGGTATGGGGGGTATATAGGTCGCCGGGCTTAACGGGGCTCGCCTGTCAATAGAGTTATCTCCCCCTAGTTCCAGGGTGGGTGTATGTAAAAATTTTCCTGAAGAAATACGGAACACGGACTTTATTCTAAATTACGGGAAAATGCCTATATGGGGTATGTGGGGGGTATAGGACCATCCTGGGAAACGTACTTCTATACATTTGCGGTAGGGTTGTGGGGTCTCGTTTTACTCAGTCTCGTCATTTAGAACATGATAAGAAGTGTCCCGGAGCGAAACGGTGAAATTTTTGAAAAAAGTCACCGAGCCTCATATAGTCCCATACTGAGGGAATAGGATCAATGTTTGTCCCCCTGGGAAACGTACTTCTATACATTTGCGGTAGGGTTGTGGGGTCTCGTTTTACTCGTCTCGTCATTTAGAACACGATAGGAAGTGTCCCCGTGCGAATCGGTGAAATTTTTGAAAAAAGTCACCGAGCCCCATATAGTCCCATACTGGGGTATAGGTTCAATGTTTATCCCCCTGGGAAACGTACTTCTATACATTTGCGGTAGGGTTGTGGGGTCTCGTTTTACTCGTCTCGTCATTTAGAACACGATAGGAAGTGTTGCGGAGCGAATCGGTGAAATTTTTGAAAAAAGTCACCGAGGCCTGGGTAGGCCCATAGGCCTATACTGCATGGCTATGGGTGTATAGACCCATACGGGGTGGACATGTTGGAGTCTAGGTGAGTCCCTAATGGTCCAATGGGGTCGAGTGAGGTCTTATTTTGAAGCTCTCGTGGAGGAGCGCTTGACTACACTAATGGTTCGTCCGTGTTCAATAGTCTGCGCATGCGCAGTCTGGCCGTAGTATAGAAAACAGGCATTTTGGGTGTTATGTAGGGGTGTGTTTGGGATAGAGATGGGCTATTCACGATTCGAATGGGTCGTGTGAGGTGTCAAAGTGAAGCTTGTGTGGGGTAGAGTCAGAATGGTGTGTTTTTGAATGCAAGTCGCGTTAATCTGCGCATGCGCAGTTGGTTATAGTAAGTAAAGTGGCCATTTTGGGGCAGTGAAGGAAGGTATTTGGGGTCGAGATGGGCTATTCACGGTTCGAATGCGTCCTGGAAGGTGTCATCTTGTAGTTCTCGGGGTGTACATTCCGATTTGAGGGATGTTCCCGTCACCTGTGACGTCATCGGTGACGTCATCGGTACGAGTAGTACCGAAAGTGGACATTTTGGGGGTGCGTGGGGGTGAGTTTGGGGTAGAGAGGGACCATCCTTGGTCCGAATGCGTCGTGTGATGTGTCATTTTGTTGCTCTCGGGGTGTACATTCCGATTTGAGGGATGCCCGCGTCATCTGTGACGTCATTGATGACGTCATCGGTACGATTAGTAGCGAAAGTGGACATTTTGTGGGTGCGTGGTGGTGAGTTTGGTGTAGAGAGGGACTATCCTTGGTCCGAATGCGTCGTGTGAGGTGTCATTTTGTTGCTCTCGGGGTGTACATTCCGATTTGGGGGATGTCGGCGTCATCTGTGCCGTCATTGATGACGTCATCGGTACGAGTAGTAGCGAAAGTGGACATTTTGTGGGTGCGTGGTGAGTTTGGTGTAGAGAGAGACTATCCTTGGTCCGAATGCGTCGTGTGAGGTGTCATTTTGTTGCTCTCGGGGTGTACATTCCGATTTGAGGGATGTCCGCGTCATCTGTGATGTCATTGATGACGTCATCGGTACGAGTAGTAGCGAAAGTGCACATTTTGTGGGTGCGTGGTGGTGAGTTTGGTGTAGAGAGGGACTATCCTTAGTCCGAATGCGTCGTGTGAGGTGTCATTTTGTAGCTCTCGAGGTGACATTCCGAGTTGAGGCATGTCCGAAGCATCTGTGACGTCATTGTTGACGTCATCAGTAGGAGTAGTAGCGAAAGTGGACATTTTGGGGCAGTGAAGGAAGGTATTCGGAGTAGAGAGGAACCATCCTTGGTCCGAATGCGTCCTGGGAGGTGTCATGTTGTAGCTCTTGGGGTGTACATTCCGAGTTGAGGGATATCCACAGCATCTGTGACGTCATTGGTGACGTCATCAGTACGAGTAGTAGCGAAAGTGGGCATTTTTTAGCAGTGAAGGATGTTATTTGGTGTAGAGATGGACCATCCGCGGTGCGAATGCGTCGTGTGAGGTGTCATCTTGTAGCAACGCCCACCAAAGCCATTCTTAATGCTTCAACGCCCTGGTGAAATAGCTCAGAAGCTCTGATATTCCATGGAATTGTCACTAATTCTTCGAAATGCAGTGACGCCCTCGACGCCCGTCGTTACGCTTTAACACTCTAACATAACACTATGATATAGACCGGGGAGAGAACAACAACAGCAACACGGATGACACATGAGAGAACAACAACAAGAAGAAGTTTTTTTCATATAGTTTATTCTCCCCAATGTTACATCACACCCACGCTGGGGGAGCCGCGTTGGGTATATTTACAATTCAAGAAGATTCTTGTCCAATCAGAGGCCACCATTTACTTCTGAATACTTCTGAGAGTGTATCTTTGAATTTACTTGTATGAGGCAAAAATCATACCATGAGGCTGAAATTTTGAGTTATCTCTTCAAACCAATGATAGGACTATAGTTGCAGTAAGATGGATTTTCGTGTTTTGGAAGTTGCACCAGGAAGCTACCTTTTTATTTCTGTACCAAAATACCAACTTTTGATTATTGTTTAGAAAAAATGTAGCTGCTTTTGCACAAGAAAAATTTGTCCTAAATTTGTTAATGAGATGCAAAACTGGATATATAAGAGTTTTTTATATTTAGGTGTGAATTCGCACATTTTTCTATATTTCAACAAAAACAACTCTTGAACTAAAATAAACTCAACTGAAAGTTTAATCTATTGCAAAGTATAAAAAATCGATCAAGTTTGTTCAAGAGGTTTTTTTGTTAAATGTTTTTAAAGTGGGCGAATTCACCTTCAAATTGAAGAAAACTCATAATGTCCACTTTTACAATATGGATCATTTCGGACAAATTATTCCTGTGCATAAGCAATTTTGAACGCTGTGTATGCAGGCGAATAATATGACCATTATCGAGACCCGACATGTTACCAAACCCACTGGTACACATGCGCATATTTTGCAAATTTATTGAAAATTGGACTTCACTGATGTTGCATCTTTTGTAAAATTAAATTCATCCCGTCACCGTTAAGGAACAAACAAAGTTAAAATCAAACCTTTCGTCTATTTTTCAGCCTGACGATCACCAATCCACCAATTATTGGCTAATACGGATGCGGAATACCGCCGTTCTTGATAGGTCTGCAACCGATAAATAAATCCACTGCATGAGGGTTATTTTACGATTTGATTTACTGATTCAATTACAAGTGTATCCAAACTAAGGATTTGCATGCCTATATTTTAAAATATACATTCAACTGATTACGTAGATAAAAATGCTTTCTCTGTTGTTCTTGGAGTAATGGTAAGCTTATATTGAATACGCATATGGTATCGGTCAAATTGGTTGGTGCAATGGTAAAACATTCGAAACTTTGAAAGAACAGTGTGGTTCTAGCAAATCAGATTGATTCTTGAGAATTTGTTTCGACGTTTTGTGAATCTTCGAAGGATAACCTGTTTTCTTGAGCTTTGGTCGACAATCTACCTTTATTGGAATTCCAATAGTGGACCATTCCAAACGAACTATCACTGATCAATGCAAATTCCTGGAAACGTCAATAGGAATGAAAAGTGATTTCCAAAAATGTCCAAAAACCATACGATGGATATCTTTCCAAATTGAACAAATGCTTGCAACCACATTGTAGTATGTCGATATTGATTGGTATTCTGGGTTTCCACGTCCAACGTCACTTATTGACCATGGTATGGTACTCATAAGGTTTTGTTGTGAAGAATTTTTGTTCAGAAGCTTCCAACCGCTTCAAAAGTATCGCGTGGACAACCGTTGCCACAAATACACGATCTATTGCCTCTCGCATGTGTTCCATGAACTTGAAATCTATGGAGCTTGGCTGATGGGCTATGGTTTTCACACAATGGATTAAAAGAAATTCCCCCAGCATGCGACTCTGACGTACAGGTGCATTAATTTTCTATCTTGCATACTCGTCCACGAACGCTGCCCTAAAGGAAAATTTATCTCCGATATGCATTCTCGAAGCGCGCCCTATAGTTGTGTTTTGTTGAGGTATGATTAGATTATAAGATGAACTGTTTCGACATTTTGAATCAGCAATCTCTGATGGCAACTGTCTTTCGTGTTTGCGGTTACTCTACACGTTCATGGCACAATACGTCGAGCTTAAACCGTCATACCTCATTTGGGAGAAGCAAACCGGAGCTCGACAACATACTGAAACCACCGACCAGCTGCCAGACAATGAGGCCGACATGAGATGTTGACGATGTTGGACTTAGGTGCAAGTCGCCTATGCTCGCATCCTCTTTTATATAAGAGTTTATGCCGTATGTATATCTTTTCATCAAGATCTGTGGCTATGGTAATCTGTCCAGGACATTTTGGTGAAAAATCAAATTTGAAGGTCTCCTAAATGCTTTTCATTCGCATTGCCATTCCCAGGAATTTGCATAGATCAATGACAGTTCATCTAAAATGCTACACTATTCGAATTCCAATTCAGGCAGATTGTCGAACAAAGCTCAGGAAAACGGGTAATCCTTCAGAGATTCACGAACCGTCGAAAGAAATACTCAGGAATCAATCGTAATCGTCAGAAATACACTGTTCTGTCAAAGTTTCTAATTTTTTACCAATACACAAATCATTGTGGCTCGTTAGACTGTATAAGGAGAAGAAAAAAAAAACAAATAGCCTTCTTGACTTTCTACATTATTATATTCCGACTACAGTTTCGAACGTTATGTTATTTTCAAGGAATATACTGTACGGAAGGAATGAAATGATTATATATATTATACTATATAGTGTATCTTGTCACTAAACAATAAATCCATGGTTTCACAAGTGGAATCCTGCTAAACTGGTCTATTAACTTCTATACATTATTGAAGCTTGCTGAGAAACTTGATAATGTGATGTCTAGTACTGTAATATCACTTGTCTTTATTGCACCATGTAAGCGTCCTGTCCGTGTCTTGTGTGCTGTCCTCAGTGTTTTGTAGGGTGTATGGAGGGTGTCTGGTTCCATGCTGCTTCGAAGAATTCTCCTTTGAAGCAGCAGGAACGCAACTTGTCTGGGTGGTGCTTAGTTGGTTCGTCGCGATCAATCTCAGTCAACTCAGATATAATATCACGGAATATTATATCTGAATTCAGCGCAATATAAATCCCGTATGAATTTGAAACTACATTTGTTAGCCAATCAGTTGGCTAGCTCGGTGAAACAATTTCAAACACAGTAGCACATAAACATTATCGGAAACAGTATCCAAATAAGGCATATTTCCAGACAATGTATGTGGTACGTAAACCGCAAAGATCAAAGAGTTTAATCCCACCGTGCGAAGATGTTAATATCCGTGAACTATACGTCATTCATTGTCAGACAGAAAAGGCAGAAATTGTCGTGATTATCTTATTTGGGATCTCGTAGAATATCAGCGAACATTTCGTATGAAGTTTTCATAGCATTAGGTCTATTCCCCTGATATACCATCTTGGTTTACCTAGATTGCGTCGCGATATGACTGAAATAATGTTGAAAGCGACGTTAAATCCTCTTCACTCGCTCACTCACTCACTGAAGCTAAACAAGTGAAATGAATAAGAGGCTAGTGAGCCCCATATGTAAGTTGTGTAGGAATAATACCTACACAATTTATAATACTAGCTGATTTATTGACAATGTGCAGGCTTAAGGCCTGTGGCTATACCATGGAGTCGAGACGCATTTAAAAAAAAAAAAAACGATATTCTTGATATCTAACAAAGTCTGATTACCCTCCCTAAATGTGAAGCAAATTATCTATAATATGCCGGCTCACTGACAGAAAGCAATAAATCGCATTATTAATATGCTGACCTTGAGCTGTTAATCTTGAACGTAAATCAGTTGCTTGCCCGATAATTGTTTTCCGCAGTTCGCATTAACAGGCAAGAACGCAGACAATAAATTTGGAAATCACACGACATATTGAATTTGACCTTAAACTTGATATCTTGATCGGTGAACCTGATACTAGGTCCCTCTAAAATATGAATACTTGCACCACTTTTTCATATAGTCATCTCCTACTCAAAGAATTAGCAATTTAACTGACATCTTGTAAACGATTTTTCTCAAAAGTGATGTAAGAGACAATTTAGATTTTCCTTATCATTTGCCCACCATTGCAGTCAATACAATACGCAAACCGAAAGAGAGACTGGATATGATTTTACCTGTATTTACCTGTACCCCACATCTCAGAAATCCAGAGCTGTGGGATGGGGAGAGGGAGCCAATCTGGCTCGTGTTACTCCCATATGTCGCAGATGGTGGTCTACATGTCTCTTAAACTGGTTGATACTGTCACAGTCAATCGCAGATTGAGGCAACGCATTCCAGCTATTTACGGAAGCGTATTAGTTCCCGAGATTTATCTCCTAATTAGGACATAATATCTCCTAATTAGGAGAAAATTATCTCCTAATTAGGACTTATTATCTCCTAATTAGGACACATTATCTCCTAATTAGGACACATTATCTCCTAATTAGGACTTAATATCTCCTAATTAGGACTTATTATCTCCTAATTAGGTGATAATTATCTCCTAATTAGGATTTATTATCTCCTAATTAGGACTTAATATCTCCTAATTAGGAGAAAATTATCTCCTAATTAGGAGATAATTGTGATCGGCTGTTGCCCCATTTCAGCTATATCGTGAGTAGTATGCAAAGCACCGTAACCCTCCAGTTGACCTTTGACCAAACCACTTTTAGTTGGGAGGGGTGCAAGGTTGTTATGCAAAGAATGGTTTACCCCAATGGAAAGGTCAAGGCCGCTATAGTTCCGACAAAGGCCACTTCTGGTCACGTGACCACAAGTGACGTCTGAGGATGTATTCCTCCGGGGTGATGCGGTCATGTCCGACGGTGATGCGGTCTTGTCCGTGGAGAAGCCTCCGCGCACAGAAAGTAGTCCCTTGTCAACGAGATTTCAATACGCTGGTGGTCGATTCCCTTGCGTCATAATACCATGATACAGATGAGAAAACAACAAGGATGACAGGTCAATCATTTTATTTTCCCCTCCAGTCCTGGGTGAGCCGCGTTGGGTATGTTTACACTTCAAGTAGGCTCTTGTCCAATCAGAAGCCTTCCTTTGAGAAAGTTCAATCTTCTTTCGGTGTGACCTAAACATTGCCGGGCTGGCCAGGATACCATTCAGGCAGCATGTCCTGAAACAGTTGTTTGCGCATTCTGATCGCATTTTCCAGAGCCTCGGTGGGTGGTAACCCCATATACTCTTCCAAGTGACGCTTGGTCTTCATGATGGACCTGTGCGTGGGGTCGCCATTCAGCTCGAGGATGGGGCAGTCGGGAGCTCGAAGCCCGCGCATTCACTCACTCGCTCACTCACTCACTAGCGTTAGAGCGTCACTGCGTTTAGGGCATCACTGCCTTAAGACGAGCGTTGGGCATGCCTCACTCCCGGAGCTCCGGAGTCTGAGCTTGGAGCTCTTGGAGCTCGGAAGTGACGTCATCGTACGCATGCGCACACACACCTGTGGTGCACCTTGTATCCTATAGCCCATAGATAATTATCTCCTAATTAGGAGATAATAAGTCCTAATTAGGAGATAAATCTCGGAATTTTTTTTTTCACACTGGCACTAATACGCTTCCGTAGCTATTGACTACTCTCTGAGAGAAGAAGTTTTTTCTAATGTTAAGCCCTTGAGCGATTCACTCTCAGTTTCAAGGTATGACCTCGTGTTTTGGTAATTTCGCTAAAAGCAAACCAGGTGTCAGGTGTAACTTTTTCGTAGCCTTTCATAATCTTGAACACCTCAATAAGGTCACCGCGCAGTCTCCTATTCTCCAAAGAGATCAAGTGAAGACGCTGTAGTCGTTCGTCATAAGACAAATCACGTATAGCAGGAATCATCCTCGTAAATCTCCTTTGTACCTTTTCTAATAAATCTATGTCCTTTCTAAGATGAGGACTCCAAGCCTGCACAGCATACTCCAAATGCGGTCTAATTAATGACTTATATAGTTGCAACATCACTCGTGGTTCTTTAACACTGAAAGTCCTGTTTATCATACCAAGTACTCTATTGGCCCTTTTAACACATGCTGCCACATGAGAGCTAGATTTCAAGTTATTGTGCACAATTACGCCCAGGTCTTTTTCTTCAGTCACTACTTCTAGCGCCTGCCCATGCATAAAGTACTGATGACAAGGATTATTGAAGCCAAAATGCATTACCTTACATTTTGCTACATTGAACAGCATCTGCCATTCATCCGACCATTCGTATAGATTGGTTAATTCCTGCTGCAATAATCTGGCTCCTCTTCAGATGCCACCTTCCGGATAACTTCAGTGTCGTCAGCAAACTTTAGGAGGTCACTGGCTGCGCTGTCGTCAATATCATTGATATAACACTGAGCCTTGGGGTACACCACTATGAACTGGTTCCCATGGTGACGATTTTCCTTTTAACACTACTCTTTGCTTTCTGTCAGTTAGCCATTGATCAATGCAGGAGCATACAGACGCCGAAATCCCATGTGATTTTAGCTTTGATACTAGCCGTCGGTGTGGTACTTTGTCAAACGCTTTAGCGAAGTCGAGGAAGATGACATCCACAGGGAATCCCTCGTCCACAAACTTTGTTACAGCTTCCAAAAATACAAGTAGATTGGTAAGTGTGGACCGACCCTTGGTAAAACCATGCCGCGTATCCTTCACTAAATTGTGCTCCGTTAAATGCTGAACCACTGCATCCTTGATCAAAGACTCCAGAATTTTACAGACTGTAGATGTCAGACTAACTGGTCGATAATTACCTGCGTCATGCTTTGGACCTTTCTTATATAGTGGAGTAACGTTCGCTTCTCGCCAATCACCCGGTACCATATTTTCCTCCATTGACTTGATAAACAACTGGGCCATTGGAACACACAGCACTTCGGCTATCTCCTTCAACACATTATTGTACATTTTATCTGTACCCGGTGCTTTGTTAGGTTTCAAGTTCTTGAGCTTGGCACAAACAGATTCCGGAGTAATATTAATACTTCTGAGCTCCTCTTCAGGTGAACCATGAAACATTTGACGTGGAGTGGGTAAATTGTCAGTCCTCTCCTGTGTGAACACTGAGCAAAAATAGTTATTCAAAATGTCTGCCATAAGACCGTCATCGTGCGTTGTAATGCCTTCGTTGTTATGAAGTGGACCCACTGTATCCTTTGTTTTAGACTTGGACCTTACATAAGAATAAAAGGATTTTGAGTCTTGTTGGATTTTTTCACCTAGTTTTTTTCTCAAACTGACGCTTTGACCTTCTCACCTCTTTGTTAGCTCTGTTAACTGCCTTCCTGTACTCCTGCTCTTCCAAAAAATGACTTCGACACTCTATATATACCTTTTCCAGAGTCTGTATTTGCCTCTCCTAGCTCTATATGCTTGTTTGTCCATCCAAACGGGCCTTTTCCTCTTCCTTCTTTTCTTTGTCGGAACAAACTGTTTCACAGCCTCATCCATCATTACTTTAAAGCTATTCCACATTTCCGTTGTACCAGCTCCATTGAAACATTCTTCCCAGTCGATAGCCTTAAAATAGTCCTTCATACCCTGATAATCAGCTCTGTTAAAATCTAAATACTCCCCATCCGCCTCCTTTGTATGCACCTTCACAATTAAATCGAAAGTTACTATGTTATGATCACTCTTACCAAATTTTTCTAACACCTGAACATTATCCACCATTCCAGGTTCAGTGCTAAACACTAAATCCAGAGTGGACTCGCCTCTGGTAGGTTCCCGGACATGTTGAGTTAGAAACAAGTCTTGAGATAAATCTAACAGTTTTTGACCCTCAGTGTCTGATGTCAGATTAGCCCAGTCTATTTCGCGTCTGTTTAAGTCGCCTACAATGACTGAATGCCCAGCGGCAGCTTCACGAATCACGTTATATACAGCATCACTCTGCTCCACAGTATTGCTTGTACTGTCATAACAAACACCGATTGTTACTTTACCCTGCTGGCTAGTTTCAATTTGGCACCATACAGTTTCTGTCTCTTCATGTGGATCGAACGATTACACTGGCTCCTGTTTGAGTTCCTCTTTCACATATAAATTAACTCCGCCTCCTCTGGAGGCTCTACTTGTTTTCCGATTATTTACATAAGGGGTATACCCTTGGATGTTCAATTCTCCAGGCATCAAAGTGTCCTTACCCCACGACTCACTGATTCCTATCACATCCGGATCAAGTTCAACGACATATGCCTCCAACAGAGACATTTTGTTAACAATACTTTGTGCATTGACATAAAATTTGTTAAGTCTATCCAAATTGAAGTTACCATCACCATAAACACTGTGTGTGCGTGCCCGAACGTTAACATTGGTGGTGTCGGTCTGTGAACTATTTACATTTATACATTCACTAGTTTCTCTATCTACATCTACACGCTCTCCTCGGTCTCGTCTACCTTCTTCCTGGTGACGATTTGGCCCCGGGCTATCATTAAATTTTGTTCTCCTGCCTACTTACGTACTTTGAGCTCATCCCTAAGCTGCTTGTCTGCCAGTTGCTGTCTCTTCGTTAGGTCAGGGGAAATATACACTTCCTTCCAATCAGAAAATTCCCTCAGTCGCTTGACATTTTGCAGCAAGATTTTCCTCATTGCCGTAGTCTTCAGACATACTTTCAAAAATCGAGGACCTTTGGATGTGTCATCTCCCAATCTGAAATGCTCAGTAACCGCAATGTCCTTCAGCCCTAGTTTACCGAACAGGCGCCGGAGCTTCGCATCATCATCGTCATCTTCAGGTAGATTTCTAATTATGACATTGGTCTTTCCTCCTCTCTATCCATCATCTCTCTCACTTCCTTGCCTATGGTTGCTAAATCAATTTTTGCACCTCTATTCTCTTCCATGCTATCGACTCTGGCTATCAGGGAATTCATCTGTTTCTTCATTTCATCCTGCTCTACACGAATGCCGTTTACCATCCTCAGTGTTCACCGCGGTTGAATTGCATGTGTTGCAAAACCAGTGGATGGAGTTATTTCCCTTTTTGGCTTTAGTGTTCAAAAACGTATATACAGTTTTTGTCACCTTATGACAAGAAATATGAAACCATTTTTGACAGAGCTCACATGACAAGGCATCATCAGATTCTTCAACCAGTAGTTCACAGTCGCCGCAATTGTCATCATCAGTACCAGAATTTGTACCATCAGATCGGGAATTTTTGCCCAAGTCCGCCATCTTGGATCCACAAACAACAACACTATAGACCCAGATCTCTTGGCTCTACAGACAGTTTTTATCGCCCCGTTTCGTCAAATATTTGACCAAGCGACTTCTGCAACTACTCTAACAACTATTTGTGAAGAGTTGATCGCTGACTAAGCTATTTTTTCTCCTAAAACTGACTAATATTGGCCGCGATATGAGGCCACCATCTTTACTCTCGCGCACGCGCCCTCTTTATCTCTAACCCTTAGGCATTATGCCCCCTCCCCCCCCCAAACCAAACTTTCTCCTCTATATCTGCAACCACACAAAAATGTTTTCCTCTTTTTACAAACAGCTCCAAATATAATCTCACCCACAGGCAACCAAAATGTAATGAGCTGTTACATTATTATGCACTCGGTGTATTACGCAAAACATGTCACACAATTTAGTTTCTATCTGTGCTCTTTTGCCAACATACATAATTTCAATTGTGTCATAAATTATGACACTTGTGTCATCAGTATGGTACTTTATCAAGACAAACACAAGCGAACTCTTTTTGGGTAGAGCAGATTTACAAAATCTAGAGCTGTGACGCAGCCTAGCAACACAATGACGGACTTCTCAGTGAGAAAATGAGCGGGATGGGCAGCGTAGGTATCTATGACTACAACCTGAAAATAGAACCGGTACCTTCTTTCACGCATGCGTTACTGATTACGCGATGATCATCCATGCCAATCAAAACGCCAAACCAATGGAAGGCCATGGAATCATACGAACTGTTCCTTCCCTTCTACATTTTTACTACGGTGGCGCAGAGATCATTCCTGCAGGTATATGCAATCGAAGCCATGAGATTGCCCCCCAAGTATAGAATCATGGGTAAATTCAAGATGGCGGCCATGTGGGGTACCAGGTTTCTTCAAAATTCCTGCCTTTCTTCGAGGAAAATTGGGCAAAATCTAATCTATTTCACATCAGACTATTATTTACTTATTTTTCATGCAGTTTTTGCAAAGAAAACACAAATAAAAAATTCGAAAATTCGACCAAAATGGACTGTTTTGAAGATGACGTCATCAAAGCGGCCATCATGGATTTTTTTTTTACATTTTCTGGAAGAGCTTTACCCAAGGGTATGGTGTGGTAAGTTTCAGCCCACTATATCTCAAGGGGGTAAGAAAAATATTTAGGGGGCAGGCCTGGACAGGTCCCAGAAAACCCAAGATAGATAGGGTTAAAGACGACTTGAAATTGCTGTTCACTGGTAATGGATCAAATATTGCCTGTACTGAACGCGACGTTAAACCTTAATTCTCTCTCACACACACACACACACACACACATACACACAAACATATAAGACCGCAGCTACCTTCTGGATGAGGAGATCGGCATCTTCAAGGATCTTTGATCTTTTCAAGGTGCAATCGAAAATATTGAATGACAAAAGCGTGAATGAAACCTTATATGGTATTATAAGATCGATCCAACATAATTAAAATTACACAAGCAAAATTTGACGTCGTGTAGATACACCTTATATCAGCCGCCAAAATAAACACAGGATAAAACGTCAACGTCACAAACGCTGACGAAATGCCCGGATAACGTCGTGATTGGCAACGTGCATTGTCAACCACAGTCAGTCTGCTCGTCAAGCCAAAGAGGATTCTCTACAACGTTAGATGAACAGTTGATCAGAATGGGACGTCGTTTTCGTCGATTTACTAACCAGGTGATCAAAGTGACCAGAAGAATCTTCAGCATGTGTCACGGCTGTGGTACTTTTGACGTTGAAGTCGAAGATTGCATTGTGCCGATAGAATCGGTCATCGGTGGTAACGGAGGCACCAAACAGTCATGGAACACGTTCCGAACATCCGCCGCGGCAAGTTGCCCGAATACCACGATCCCCACCAATGACCCTGCAAATACCGAAAGAAGATGTGGCGTTCTCAAGGCACGTGTAGATAATCTTCCGTGTTACATAAATTCGCAGCCAACTGCTGCAAAACTGGATTCGAAGCTTCCGTGTGCTTACGCCAAAGACGTCAGTGGGGGTGGAAGTTCTAGTACAGAAACCAGCAAAGGCGGGGAAGCGCTGGGAACGTCAAACCCCGTTCGCCGTAAAGCCAAGTGGTTCCCATACGCAAGACCTTCAGAGTATGCTAAACCTATACCGGTACCAGTTACTAAGAACCATATGACCCCCATCATGGACGTCTTTCAGAGTGGATCATACGCACCCTCGTCGGATGATGTCGTTGTGGAATATGCCTCGTCGGATATTTGGCGCACAACCCTTCCAGTGAAATGGAAGGTACAGACCATCTTGGCTCGGGGAGGCTTCGCAGAAATCAAGCTGGCCATGCTGGGAGAACGCAACCGAATGGTTGCTATAAAAACCTGTGATACTAACATAGAGTCGCAGAGAGTCGGAACTCCTGATCGAATGTCAAAGTGACTTCGTGGTCGAGCTCAGCGCTTGTCTTGTCCATGCAGGGAAGCGATACCTCTGTATGTCCTATTATGAGCTCGGCGACTTGTGGAAATGGATGCAAAAGGACTTTCAGAGAAAATTCTTCAAAGAGGCAGAAGCCATCTGGATTGTGTCGTTCATATTGGCAGCTGTCCAGTACATCCACCAGAAGAGGATTCTGCACCTTGACATAAAACCGGGCAATATTCTTCTGGACGACAATGGTTATCCGTTGTTAGCGGACTTCGGAGCCTCCTTACGTTTCAGCGACGGCTCCTCCGGCGGACATGCTCTTACTCCGGCGTATGCCTCTCCGGAAATGCTCGCATGCGAAATGCCCGACAGACTTGATGATCTATGGTCCACTGCCTGCGCATTTTTTTAGATTATTGAAGGGGAACTGCCGAGTCGCGGCAGAAAGCAAGCCGACATCCATAATGTAAAAGAAACACTTGGGATGAGTCCCAATGTTCCGAGGATGTCGCCAATGGCCCAGGATTTCGTCGAGTGCCAAATCAGACCTGTGAAGCAGCAGCGACTGGGATTCACAACAGGAGCCTCGGCGGTCATGAAACACCCCGTATTTGGGAGTGTGAATTGGCCGAATATCAAATACGGTTCCCGCGCCAAGAAGTCGCCTATCCTATCCATAATTAGAGAACTAAAAGAAGCAGACGAGAAACGTGGAATCCGAAAAGAAACAGTCTGCATAACTGACACTAACCGAAACAGTGATCAATGGGAGCTGGTGTCTGTGTCCTCCAATGACGGCGAATTTAAGATACCTGTTCGAAAATGGCCAAAGCCAGAAGTGAAAGTGAAAGTGAAAGTTTCGGGTAAAGATGACATCGATTAGTCGAAGTTAGAGGACTATTTTAGAGATGCTGGAGATAGACCCGATGACGCAGGTGCCCTTAAAGACAATAACGTGTTGTGTAGCATCAACTGAACCACAACTACAAACGTTGTGCAAAAGATCGGGCTTCCAGGAAGAAATCTTATACCGATACTATTACCTCGCATCTGCTGAATGTATATTCTGCATCATACACTGTACAACCATAATAACTGGCCCCCTATATATTTCCAGATAAATGGTACGGTATAAATTTCCCATACAACGACATGTAAATCAACTTCGCGTATATTAAACTCTCATGTATGGATATAAATTGCCGAGTTCTGCTTATATTTTCCTATGCATCATTGTTTGTGTACAGGTTTCACTTTTATATGAACTATTAGTTTAAAAAATTCACGCCCGAAAATAAGTAGGGCCATTGAAGAGATAAGTCCCTAAACTTCTTCCTTGTCCGAAGCACAGGGCTAAGTAGCACTGTTTTGTCAGAGGTTTTTAAATTTTAATTTTTTTAAAATTTTAAAATTTAATTTTTTTTAACATCTTTGAAACACTAAATTATATTATATAGCTTACTATAATACTCATACATGGTCATATTTTGAAGCGCGAGCCTGGCAAACACGGGCTCGCGCTTTAAAATATGACCATGTAAGAATATTATAGTAAGCTATATAGGCCTATAATAATTTAGTGTTTCGAAGATGTTCAACAAAATTAAAATTTTAAAATTTAAAAAAATTAAAATTTTAAAATTTAAAAAAAATTTTTTTTTTTTAAATTAAATTTTAAATTTTCAAAAAGATCTCTGACAAAACAGTGCTCCTTAGCCCTGTGGTCCGAAGTGAGTATTAATAGTTCATATTTAAATCTCCACTTCGGAAATTTACGATCTGAGGGCTTTGATCCTACCAATGTCATGAATGTGTAGTTGCTCAACTCCAAATAATCGATCATGCTAAACACCGCCCGGGACCGCCCGGAACCGCCTGGGGACAGCCCGGGACGGCCCGGGGACATAATCTTACCGCCCGGGGCCACTAATGCCATATAGACTGTTAAGATTCAGCACTATCCCCAGTTTGAAGGTTGTATTGGCATTATACGACTAACGTGTGACGTTTGTTATGAATTCCACGGAAAACTACGCTTACCTATAAAAGCAGAATTCGTAGCCGAATATTATCATGCTTTTTACCCCTCAGCCCATAGGGCTGTAGGGTCTTGTCGTTGGCATGTACGTCTGGTCGGCCGGACGGACGGACGGCCGGACGGCCGGACGGACGGCCGTCTGTCAACAATTTTTTGTCCGGGCTAGATCTCAGTTACTATTTAACTGACAGTTCTGATACTCACAGTGAATATCCCTAGTATCCCAGAGATGTGCACTGTCATGTTTATTCCGTGTTACGTCATTTCTTTACAGAGTTATGGCCCTTTGAAATTTCGCGTCACTAACTTTTGTCCGGGCTAGATCTCGGTTACTATTTGACTGACAGCTCTGATACTCACAGTGAATATCCCTAGTATCCCAGACATGTGCACTGTCATGTTTATTTCGCGTTACGTCATTTCTTTACAGAGTTATGGCCCTTTGAAATTTTGCGTCACTAACTTTTGTCCGGGCTAGATCTCAGTTACTATTTGACCGACAGCTCTGATACTCACAGTGAATATCCCTAGTATCCCAGACATGTGCACTGTCATGTTTATTTCGTGTTACGTCATTTCTGTACAGAGTTATGGCCCTTTGAAATTTTCCGTCACTAACTTTTGTCCGGGCTAGATCTCAGTTACAATTTGACTGACAGCTCTGATACTCACAGTGAATATCCCTAGTAACCCAGAGATGTTGAGTACTACACACACACACTCGACTCTTCCCTGGAATAGATATTGTCCGGGCTAGATCTCAGTTACTATTTGACTGACAGTTCTGATACTCACAGTGAATATCCCTAGTATCCCAGAGATGTGCACTGTCATGTTTATTCCGTGTTACGTCATTTCTTTACAGAGTTATGGCCCTTTGAAATTTCGCCTCACTAACTTTTGTCCGGGCTAGATCTCAGTTACTATTTGACCGACAGCTCTGATACTCACAGTGAATATCCCTAGTATCCCAGACATGTGCACTGTCATGTTTATTTCGCGTTACGTCATTTCTTTACAGAGTTATGGCCCTTTGAAATTTTGCGTCACTAACTTTTGTCCGGGCTAGATCTCAGTTACTATTTGACCGACAGCTCTGATACTCACAGTGAATATCCCTAGTATCCCAGACATGTGCACTGTCATGTTTATTTCGTGTTACGTCATTTCTGTACAGAGTTATGGCCCTTTGAAATTTTCCGTCACTAACTTTTGTCCGGGCTAGATCTCAGTTACAATTTGACTGACAGCTCTGATACTCACAGTGAATATCCCTAGTAACCCAGAGATGTTGAGTACTACACACACACACTCGACTCTTCCCTGGAATAGATCTTCATCTATGAAGAACTATTCACCAGATCTTTACTAACTTTTCTTGAGGTATCGATCCACACAGTCTTGGAT
This sequence comes from Hanleya hanleyi, assembly GCA_036873755.1. Classification (NCBI taxonomy): domain Eukaryota; kingdom Metazoa; phylum Mollusca; class Polyplacophora; order Lepidopleurida; family Hanleyidae; genus Hanleya; species Hanleya hanleyi. The sequence goes on from JAVTVY010005271.1 coordinate 19,106, forward strand.
CGATATCCCTTCACAGGATTGATGACTGAAGCCGGTACTAGCAAATACTAATCGTTGAGTATTCTCTTGAATCAACATTAATACATATGTGGGTAAATAAATTTGACAGAATTCAGCAGATTTTTATGTCAACCTGTTATTCGCTGGACATATTGTGCTGAGGGGTCAAAGCACCTTTTAGGTGCAGCCTCATGTTTCCTCTGTTCCTTTCATATATTTTCGGAAATATACCAATGAAACAGAAGACGCGAATTCTTTTTCTAATAAATTATAAACATGATGAACACATCAAAATTTGGCTGTCAGTTTCTGATTTAATTTATTGATAAATATCGACATTATCAACCAAATATATAAATCTGGTGAAAAAGCTAAGCGCTGAACTTCGCGAAATTTAATTTCTATATCTGACCGTAAAAAAAAAAACAGACTGATATTTTATTATGCTCCAAGGGATTGTCATTGCAAAACTTGTCTGGACTATCTCCTGAATGTACGGATGCTCATGGATGCTGTTAATCAATGTCTGTACATCATCTGCCGTATTACGTCGATTGACGTTGTTGCCGTTCAGTTTCACGCGATCCTGTCTAGCCATCTTCTGTTTGGCATTTTTGACTTGTCTCAGATCACGGGGAGCGTTGGAAGAATTGTCAAGAAGCAATTCTTCGTAGACAGCACGTGGACCCTGGTTCGCGACCATTTTTCCCCTTCATCTTAAGGTGGTTCATGCTCTTCCAGCGTCATATATCGCCTTTCTGATAAGAGACGTTACCAGGGGAGGTAATGCCGTCGCAAATATTAGAGAACTATGGGGATAGGGTCACTCAAAGCATTTTATATAGAAAAGTAGATCGAAGACCCCCACTTTTTATTTGATTAATAAAAAGATCACATGGTGGGGAAGCTGTGTTTAAAATATCAGCATAGGTCACCGGATGATTTTCGATTGGGAAGAGGGTTTCATGGTCTGAAAATGTAATTTCCAACCTCATACAGTTCGATGAAATGCCTAATTCATATACAGTTATTGCATTTATGTCCAACTTTCCGGTGTTTCTAAGATCCGTGGAAGTTTCTCTATATAAATAAACAATATTTGCGGATATATTATATATCCGTATATTTTGACTTCCTTGCATTGTTGCGCAGAAAACTGATTGTTCGTGATTTCGGCAAAAAACGGTTGGCATGGTGATATTCGCGGCTATGTACACAAAAATCTAGATCGAAGACCATTAATTTTTTTACGTTTTACTACTGGTCAACAGTAGCTAGCCCTAGCTACACACAACAAAAATATTAGGGTTGCTCACCGGACATAGTTTTGAGGTACATACTCCGACGTCGTTCTTTGGACATTTCCATGTGGAGCATTAATCGGGCATTCACCAATGTATTCTACCACCGATACCGTAGTTAATTTTAATCAGATAGATTCGACTGAAAATGAAACCGTACTTTGGTATAATGCATATCTTGGAGTTTGGGAGAAACGGGGCTATTTTCAACTATGTAACGCTCCTACATGCCATAATTTTCTTTGATAGAAGCTTTCAATTCCGAGCTTTCCAACTTGATACTTCCAATTTTGGAAGACGCAAAGCTGAAATAAGGGAGTAGTGTCCAGCTTCAGCTTTCCATCTTACTTTCAAATTACGTAAAGCTGGAATACGGGAGCAGTGTAGAGCTTTCCGTCTTTTTACTCAAAATTTTGCGAGTTGGAAAGCGGGAATACGGGAGCGATGTCGAGCTTTCCATCTTCCGACTATGAATTTATTAAAAAAATGAAAAGCTACATTGTCAAGTGTTACACGTGGAATGATTCACAGAAGAAAATAATACAGAATGTCAAGTTGAATTTTCGAACCTGTGTGGAGCCGGGCGATTTCCGGACGGTCCCAGGCGACCCCCGGGTGGTCCCGGGCGGCCCTGGGCGATCCCGGACGGTTCCGGGCAGTCACGGGCGGTGTTTAGCAGAACTCCAAATAATAACTTGACTTTGGTTCGAGTTCTTGTGAGCTTGTTTCGATCTTTGTTGCATACATGAAGTACACTCCGAACTTATCTTGACGTATTTTCAAGTAACACAGGCAAGTGTAACCATAGCCCGAAAACATCGGCTAAGGAGTCTATTTGGGGGGGGGGTTGTTGTTGTTGCTGACCCCTTAGGAAATAGGAATGCCACGCCCCCTTACCTACATTCACCTATCACAGCCAGAGTTTCTGGGTTAGTGTAACCAGGGCTCTAGTCTTATGGAAACAGAGAGGAAAACGTGCAAAATGCTGATTATAGAAAAACAGATGGACATATAACAAATACAACTGTCATAAACCCAATCAGGTGTTAGAACTTCACATCTTCGCACCAAATATTTAATCCTATCTGTTCTGGGTGATTGCAGGCCTGCCCAGGCTTAGAGAGGAATCATTTGCCCTCCCCCACCTCCAAATACTTTTCTTACTTCAAGGGGTAGGGGGAATAAAATGTCCCACAATATATCTTGAGTAAATTTCTACCAAAAAATATGAAAGAAAAAAATCCAAGATGGCCACATTGATGATGTCACCGTGACCTCGTATTCAAATGAAAGTACTCAAGAGTACACTGTTATAAATCACACCGTAAGTTCACAGTTAAATGTACTGGCAGAAAAGGTGCCAGTACATTCAACTGTAAAATTACGTTGCACCGTATTTTACAATTACCGTTTTTTAACAGGCTTTGAACTGTAAAATGTTGCACCGTATTTTGTAATTACCGTTTATTGACAGGCATTCAACTAAAATTTGGGTAGCCCTGTAATTTACAATTACCGTTGTTTTAACATTCTTTAAACAATACAATTACGTGGCACCACTGTCTACAATTATCGGTTCCGCGGCAACGTAGGTCACTGGAAATGGCCATTGCTCTTCGTGTTTACAAATGCGATCACCACAAGCTTCGTAAATAATCACGAACGAATCTGTGCAATTATTACACGAATAGTAGGAAACAACTCCAAGTCAGATAAAACCCATCTTTGCATATGCAAGTCGAACACTAAATGACGGAACGCTAGTGTAGTATTTAGCTTGAACTGTGAAGATGGATAAAACCAAAACCACACCGTACTATAGACCGAAAATTAAAGTTAGCCGCTGCGTTCGTCCCAGCGCGTGTTCTGATAATGCTCTGAATGTTGTATCGTACAACACAGGTGTCGGATGTTTCCTGCAACTGAGCGTTTCGTGTGCAAAGACATCAACCTCCTTTCAGAGAAAACACGAATTTTATGTTACGTGTGTGCGCAGTTTATCCATTGCAGTTGATGTCAACTGAAATATCACAGTTCAATTTACAGATTAATGTGTTTACGATTGAATGTACTGTAAACTCCAACATACATTTACTGTAAAATAACGGTAATTTATAACAGTGTACTATTGTCTGGAACAGTAATGGATGTGCAATATCGATTCGTTGCTTCAGAATAGTGTACATCTATTTCGATTTTCGGGAGTTTCCGAATTGTCACCGTAAGAGTTATCTGCCCCTGCCCGCTAGTGGGCACTCGAGTCAGGGAGGACAAAATATGTACTCAATAACATGAAAAGAGATAGGGTGCAATAAGCCTTTTCGCGGTTACAAGAATCGGGAGTGATCTAGAGTTCGCTGTGTGAAATGAGTTACCTGTATTTCTTTATTCAGCATTACAAAGGCATGAAAACAAATACAGTTTGCCATACACTGTTTACCTCTGGACATCGCAGAGAATATTTGAGCTCCTTGATGAAAGCTACCATGAACAATCTTTGTGCTGCTAATTATATGGGCAGGAGGCCCAGGATTTGTTTCCACGTCATTTGCCATTGTTATGAGAGCCGGCAAATAATACCTACATACAAACAATTGCATAATCCATAAACTGGCAAAATAAGAACAGTTAGACCTGGAAGCTTCATCCTCACTATAAAACCTGTAGTTTACTGTGACCTTTGAAATTCAATGATGTAAAAAAGCATACACAATCAGAAGCATGAGTGCTGCTAGCTTTACCTGATTGCTTCGTAATCGTATGCAATGGATACCAATTTGTTGTATGTACTGGTCAATAGAAATCCCCATCGTTCTTAGAAATTTAATTTACACGTGCCTTACAAGTTAAATTTAGAACTTTCGAGCGTGTTTTCAGCTCCAAATGTGCTCCGCTCCAAAGTGTGCTCAACTCCAAGTGTGCTCAACTCCAAGTGTACGCACAACTCGATCGTACAAACCAGACCTATTAAATTCGGGCCAAATTCACAATCACGAGTTAGGTAGATACTTCATGTAGGAGGCCATTGTCTGAGTCTTTGTGCAGCTGAAAAGGCTGAAGTCTAGACATATTGTTGTTCCCAGACTTGGCTATTGTATTCATTGTCTCGTGATTCTTACATGGAGTATGAACCCGATTTAGTGAATTGGCACGGACAATTGACAAATAAGCCAAAATACTTTGAAGCTAAATTAATTGCCAAATTATGCGACAAATATTTTCTCATTATCAGCACTGAAATGTAAATGTTGTTGTTGCTGAGAAAGGAATTCTGACGAAACGTTTTCCTTCAGCTCAAGTTGCAAGCGAATCCGATGATGGGCTGTAAACAACACAAACAATGATTCAGTTCAAGGACGTAAATACAGTATGGTCTGGTATTGCCAATGAATCAAACCAAGTTTTTCCCCCACGTCGACGGTCGTCCACTTTACACGTCTGCTTATCATCACGGGCAATGCTGACACTAAAATCCCGCCAGAAGGAAACCACCCTTGTACCAAAAACATTGCCCACTAATTCACGAGCAGTGTAAACAAAACAAGGTAAAAGATACGACTGGCGATACCGTTAAAATACAGGCCTTCGACTAATTCATCTAAATATACAAACGTTTTTGGATGGTTTTATCCCTTCGGAGTTAAAAAATGTGAACTTGCGGATTTTCTTTCCTTTGACCGCATCACTCGTTGGCTGGCCTAATCACACTCACAAGCTGGCCAGATGGCTCTGCGCAGTTATTGGGTCAGGGGTCAGCCGGCTATAGTGCGTGTACCAGTGTTGGCAAGCAGCCAAATTTGCTGTACGACAACAGAGTCTGGGAACATCTGGGAATAGGGCTTCGCCCTGATCCAGACAAAAATGATTATTTCACGACATGATTTGGTTGGTTGTTTGAAGTTTAACGTCACATCTAACCTTATTAGTCACACGGCGACGATGACCCGAACAAACATACCCTAGCAAAACCCTATTAAACCCTAACAAAAATCTAACCAAAACTACAAAAAAATATTGAATTTCGAATTTTGAAAATTAGGCTCTACAGATACTGCTGATAACAATGGATCGTCAGAGAGCCTAATTTGTTTGGCACTTTAATCTACCTCCTGTGCCAGACAAACATGCATGGTACAAACCATGCTGCCCTAAGCTGGAGGGCTTCACGACATTAACTACATAATAAATTTATATTTTTTATCATTTAGAAAGTGATCGTATAAACAGTATTTTCGTTATTTTGGGATAACACTACCGTATCTTAGAATAGCACAAATTCTAGTGCTGAAAAGTTGGTCGAGTCCCGTGCGGGATTCGAACCAGCGACTCCAGAGTCAGGCACCTAATCGCCAGCACTGTATGTCGGCGATCTAAACCACTCAGCCAACGGGCCTCCCACAAAATAGGAGGTAGCAGACCGGTAGTCTTGAAAGCGAACATACAGTACCCCTCTGATGATCGTGATGACACAGCTCCCAAAGCTGAATAGATATATTTTTTATCATTTAGAAAGTGATCGTATAACAGTATTTTCGTTATTTTGGGATAACACTATCTTAGAATAGCACAGATTCTAGTGCTGAAAATTTGGTCGAGTCCCGTACGGGATTCGAACCAGCGACGCCAGAGTCCGGCACCTAATCGCCAGCACTGTATGTCGGCAATCTAAACCACTCGGCCAACGGGCCTCCCACAAAAATAGGAGGTAGCAGACCGGTAGTCTTGAAAGCGAACATACAGTACCCCTCTGATGATCGTGATGACACAGCTCCCAAAGCTGAATAGATATATTTTTTATCATTTAGAAAGTGATCGTATAACAGTATTTTCGTTATTTTGGGATAACACTACCGTATCTTAGACTAGCACAAATTCTAGTGCTGAAAAGTTGGTCGAGTCCCGTGCGGGATTCGAACCAGCGACTCCAGAGTCCGGCACCTAATCGCCAGCACTGTATGCCGGCGATCTAAACCACTCGGCCAACGGGCTTCCCACAAAATAGGAGGTAGCAGACCGGTAGTCTTGAAAGCGAACATACAGTACCCCTCTGATGATCGTAATGACACAGCTCCCAAAGCTGAATAGATATATTTTTTATCATTTAGAAAGTGATCGTATAACAGTATTTTCGTTATTAGGGGAGAACACTGTCTTAGAATAGCACAAATTCTAGTGCTGAAAATTTGGTCGAGTCCCGTGCGAGATTCGAACCAGCGACCCCAGAGTCCGGCACCTAATCGCCAGCACTGTATGTCGGCGATCTAAACCACTCGGCCAACGGGCCTCCCACTGAAATAGGAGGTAGCAGACCGGTAGTCTTGAAAGCGAACATACAGTACCCCTCTGATGATCGTAATGACACAGCTCCCAAAGCTGAATAGATATATTTTTTTATCATTTAGAAAGTGATCGTATAACAGTATTTTTCGTTATTTTGGGATAACACTATCTTAGAATAGCACAAATTCTAGTGCTGAAAATTTGGTCGAGTCCCGTGCGGGATTCGAACCAGCGATCCCAGAGTCCGGCACCTAATCGCCAGCACTGTATGTCGGCGATCTAAACCACTCGGCCAACGGGCCTCCCACAAAATAGGAGGTAGCAGACCGGTAGTCTTGAAAGCGAACATACAGTACCCCTCTGATGATCGTGATGACACAGCTCCCAAAGCTGAATAGATATATTTTTTATCATTTAGAAAGTGATCGTATAACAGTATTTTCGTTATTTTGGGATAACACTATCTTAGAATAGCACAATTCTAGTGCTGAAAAGTTGGTTGAGTCCCGTGCGGGATTCGAACCAGCAACCCCAGAGTCAGGCACCTAATCGCCAGCACTGTATGTCGGCGATCTAAACCACTCGGCCAACGGGCCTCCCACAAAATAGGAGGTAGCAGACCGGTAGATCGCCGACATACAGTGCTGGCGATTAGGTGCCGGACTCTGGGGTCGCTGGTTCGAATCCCGCACGGGACTCGACCAACTTTTCAGCACTAGAATTTGTGCTATTCTAAGATAGTGTTATCCCAAAATAACGAAAATACTGTTATACGATCACTTTCTAAATGATAACTAGAGCCTAAGGCACTGAAACGGGGCTATTTAAATGTGAAATAGGCTGTTGGAATAATTTCACTAACTCTTTGATGTTCAGTCCCATGGCGAAGAGCCATACAATTTGTAGTCTCACACATTTCTCTCAATAAGGATCTCTAGATAGTGCATTAGTGTAATTGTACACATATATTTAACTAGAGCCTTAGGCACTGAAACGGGGCAATTTAATGTCGAAATAGGCTGTTGGAATAATTCCACTAACTCTTTGATCACGGTGGGAGGGGAAACAGCCCTCTGAGAGAGGAAAGTGCATTCTGGGATGGATGTAACTACGATGTTGAGAGGAAAATGTCAACTACCGGTGACCAAGATGAGAAATGATCGCGTGTATTATGATTATTACGGGCGATAATCTTGCCCGATATTTTGCGTTGAAGGCCCATACCAACATAGATTCGGGATACACTTTCATACAATGTATTTCATAATGCATATGACCAAGAGAACGTGTACAACTCGGGCACTACATTTGTCAGAGCGAATCAAACGTGCCAAATTGGACAGAAAAATAGTGATTTAAAGAAACTGAGGTCACCGAGAGCTTCAGTTTCCAGGCATATGAAATATATCGATGGTGTAATCATATGCAGAACGCTGTTCAATAGTGGCCTATGTGATTAAACGCTCATTCATGGGGTTAAATATTTGGCGAATGTAACCCGTTTGCAGGGAGGGTCACACTATGAATGTAGACGATTGTAACGCCGATGTCAAGAGTAACAGTTATTTCGAGAACACTGCTTCGTCGCCTTTCGGTGAATGCTATTATGTGAATGACCAACCAAGGAGACCATAAACGTGATTTAAATATATTAAAGAATCATACGTGAGATGACAGGCTGTATGGGACCATATTTTGTGGAATGATCGCTTTCTGAGAGTGAGTTCTGTGAGATGCATTCCAGAAGATTCCAGTTTCTGAGTGCGTATCACTTGCTCTATATTTCTAGTTCCATGTGAGTTACTGCTATCCCACTGTCATGTAGAAAATATCTTCTACCATGTATTTTCGAGAGAATAAGTCCTGCAAAATGACCAGTTCTTATTCCAGGAACACGCGCTGTCAGGAAGAGAAAATATAGCTGGACACTGAAAAGGGTGAAACAGCGGAGAAGAAACACTGGAGAACCTGGTAGGATGATAATACCATCATGCAAATTTTGCAATAATATTTGTCGAATTGATTAACTCAAAAAACATATTAAACACCAACACCTTCTGATTTGTAAATGCTATGTTCTAGATCTGAATACTAAGTTCACCGCTATGTTATTTGGGTTCGACGCGGTAGCTTAGATATGATAGCCGCCGCCTTGGTACGGTAGGAGCCAGTTTCAATCGAAGCCTGTAATCAATTCGCGGTTTACCAAGACATAAAACTGCGATGCCATTACTTTTTGCCCCTTCCGCTTCGAATACCACCTTCTTTCGCGCTATATATCGCCCATAATATTAGTTAGACACCATTTCTAATCATCACATTTGCTCAGTGTTTGGAACGTTTTCTCAAACTCGCTCGCTGGGGGGATTTTGTTGGAGTGAAAAGGAGTCGTTTCTACCCCCAGTCGGAGTCTTCCTGTCCATGTTGCAGCAGACAGCTGCGTTCGTGGATATCTGGTGGAGGTTCGAATTTCGGAAGAGGGCGAAGTACGAATCTGCTTTTCCGAGAGGGCGAGTCCATATTTGTTGAAAACGGCTACCGGGCCTATGTGATCGTGAGTAGAAGTGGTGTCTAACTAATATTATGGGCGACATATAGCGCGAAGGAAGGTGGTATTTGAAGCGGAAGGGGACAAATAGTGATCGCAGTTTTATATCTTGGTAAGCCGCGAATTGATTACAGGCTTCGATTGAAACTGGGTCCTACCGTTGCAAGGCGGCGGCTATCATATCTAAGCTATTGCGTCAAACTCAAATAACATAGCCGTGAACTTAGACATTCAGTTCTAGCTATATTCCAGTGTGCTAAGAATCAAGCTGCCCAAAGTAATGAATGTGCCAGTGACCCGTGTGACGGGCAGGTGTAAGAAAACGACTCGTAGTAAAACGAGGTGAATGTTAACGGGTGTAGCTTCTTATTCGGACTATACCAGTCTGTTGTAAGGCCCGACGCCGACGAAGACGAAGCATAGGTCAAAGTGACTTTGTACAGGGGCGGACAGTAGTGGGGAAAATGATCCCTGAAACGTTCAGGAATCAGGATGGGTCTTGGGGATCAGTTACTGATGAGGGAGTAGATAGTTGCCATGCGCCATATTTTCAGCATATTTCTTGTACACGCACTCTAGCTGTGTTTTTCTTGACTGAAGTCCAGTTGTTCCACAATTAAACATTCTTAAAAATTTCCCATATAATGCTTGAAGAGAGTTATACACTCTAGAACTTTATTCTAGCCTCTCCTTCATTTTTCGTAAATTTCTACAGCCTTACGAAGCATACCCGTGCCCATGAAAAGATTGGGACCCTAAACCCCTCAACACATGACAATATCCTCGGATGACGCCAGTACATCTCTAGGCCTACCCGAAACCCCATAAAATACCGTAGGAAGCGTGCCAGTAATCAAACCGTAAGCCCCCAAAAAGACACTGGGCAGAAAAACAACCAAAAAAACTTTGTTTTGTCAGCATGGGAACTGGAACGAATATTATAAACAAAATTTGACAGTTTTGTCCGACGTGTTTGAGAGGTTGTCTATGGCTGGCATGCTTCATGACTTTTCGTCTTTCCTTCTACTGGTCAACGAGGCAAATTCCCAATGGTCAACATCACAATTAGCTTTGTTTCTGGAAGTGGTCAGGTGGTATTCAACTGAAAATTCCAGTCTGATGACATACAGCCACAAAACGATGGAAAAGTATGCGTTGTCGGCATAGCGGTGAGGGAATTGAGACACAATGAATCTTTTGCTACGTCAGTGTCAGTGTTGGGGAAAGCCGAGCAGACCCTTCCTCATACAGAGGGCGTAACGCTCCTCTCTACATGGGTGTCCTGGGTCAGATCGAGTTTCTGTCAGAAATTAGTGTGATACCTCTCACAAAATGATCTGCCATTAATCTGCAGGGATATCTGCATCACCTGCTGCGTTATAACAGCTGGTTTCATTCAGTTCTTGCGCTGATTTCAACTCCAAACACATGTACTGTACGTTTCTGATGACTAATTACCGGCTTTGTTCGCCTCAACCTCTCCGCGACGTGGTTACATTGTATCCCAGAATGCACTTTCCTCTCTCAGAGGGTTGTTTCCCCTCCCACCGTGTTGCTGTTCCATCCCATGGCAAAGAGCCACACAATTTTTCCAGTCTCACAATTCTTTCAACAAAGATCTCTAATGAATTAGTGTAATTGTACATGTGATACATGTATACATTAAAAAAAATTGTGACAGATGGGACAGATTCCTAATTTATTATGGAACCGACTTAATGATACGATAAATTATGTCTTTATAGGGGATTAAAGAAAGCATATATCCTTCAGCAGTAAATGACAAAAAAAATCAGTATTGGGATACAATGTAAAAACCTTATCATTAGATGGGAAGAGTCCTCTCATGGTATCATTTTTTTTCATGTACCTCCTGCTGTCAGTACACTCCCAGTCTGGGAGGTTACAGTCAAGTGATAAAGTAAACACTGAATTACTGGATCATGGAGCTAAGAAATTCTCCAGCCGGTACATGTAGGTCAATTATATTTAAACAGGATGCCTGTAATTGACCCTATCCAGCCAAGTGGACCAAGGCAGCGGGTCTTGAGGGGTAAGCTTAAATGGCGAAAATTCCAAACTGTAACTCAACACACATATTTCATGAAAATGTAAATGAATACAGGCAAAGTGAAATATCCCATTGTTTTCTACAATGAATTACACTTATACTGGTATTATTTAATACTAAATTACTGCCCAAACACGCTTTCTAATGAGAACGAGTTAGTCCCACAAAATCACTCAACATGTGCCTCTCAAAATCTGTGGTTTAGCAGAAGACATATTTTGAGCACGAAAGTAGTGCCACTGAAAAATGAACGAAAACACGCATAAAATTAGATAAATGGAAATGTAACTTAAACATATCAGACCTGCAACTATACGCGAACATTAAAAACACAGAAACCTGGACACTCCAAAGAAGTAAGTTTCAGACCTCTTTCTTGACGTGTAAGAACTCTATCTTTTGCTGTGTTAGCAAGAAACAGAGCTGGTGCTCAATTTTTCTGACTACAAGACAGGACCATTAGTCCCTACGGGCCTACATCGCCCCATGAAAAAATAACTTGTGACCGATGGGACAGACATTTATTATGAAACCAACCTTATGAAATGATAAATAATGTCTTCTCTGCATGTTACCAATATTTATAAAATATTTTTACTTTTTTTCAGATTAGAAAGCATATCCTTCAGCAGTAAATGACAAAAAATGAATATTGAAATACAATGTAAAATCCTCATGGTTAGATGGACTCGATCTATGCTGGGATGTATCATCTCATGGCATCATATTATTTACATGTACCTCCTTCTGCCAGTACAAAACTAGTTTTGAAGGTTACAAATTCTTACAATGGTTGTATGCAGACTTGTACATGTAGGCTGACACTGCTATCTAAGCATAACTTGGAATTTGACCCTATCAATTGACCCTATCAGCTAAGTGAACCAAGCCATTGACCTAGGTCATGCATGTGTCATGCATGTGTCTATGTTCTAAATGGTATAGAGGATCTGATGGAGGGGATGTATGTGTATTGGTCCACAAGTTACATACCGTTTATACAATTTCTGCAAGAATGGAAGCCTAGAAAATTAGAATTTCTTGCCAACATGGCAAACATATGATAAGTCTGCCTTGAACTATTTTCTTCTGTATATGTTAAGTGTTCTAATAAAGTTTTTATCAACCAGCAATTTATGACATCCTTTCAGGAAAACACTCTAAGTCAACCTCTGAATAGTATCCATTTTGTATTCATGCTCTAAAGCAGGAAATCTCTGTGAAAATGACATATGAACATATATAAGAATAGCAGAAAATATTTAACTTCACTAATATAGACCAGATGAAACAAAATCTAGCCAAAATAGTTGACCTAACTGTCTGCAGTAGCTGAATAACTTGAGGACTTTTTTCTTCTGCTCTTCCTCTCAAAGCCTAAAGCAGTTAAATAAACAACCAGTCACCCTGGCAACGGTACGAAATGTGCTCAAGTTTTTCCTCACTACAATACAGGACCATTAGTCCCTATGGGACTAACTCGCCCCGTGAAAAATATATCTATTCAGCTTTGGGAGCTGTGTCATCACGATCATCAGAGGGGTACTGTATGTTCGCTTTCAAGACTACCGGTCTGCTACCTCCGATTTTGTGGGAGGCCCGTTGGCCGAGTGGTTTAGATCGCTGACATACAGTGCTGGCGATTAGGTGCCGGACTATGGGGTCGCTGGTTCGAATCCTGCACGGGACTCGACCAACTTTTCAGCACTAGAATTTGTGCTATTCTAAGATAGTGTTATCCCAAAATAACGAAAATACTGTTACATAATAAATTAGAAAATAATTATCTGATTTGAAATAAAATAATCTTGGCTATTTTGATGCCTAAAATGGCAATAATTATGAAGAAAAATCACGAAAATACAACTTTTCAGTTGAACCTTTAGGGAGGCCATTTGGAATTTACCAGTGATCCTAGCTGCTGAGAGGGGTATCCAGATTATTCTGAGGATCAATCCTCGAAGATACCTTCTCTGGGCTCTGAAACTCTGAATTATGTGGTGTTGGTTTACATGGTTTAGTCTAGACATCCATGCACGCCTACGCTCACGCCAAATATGGTCAAATATAAACAATTGAAACTTGAAGCATTTTCATTGAGCAGCACAACTCGATTGATGAGCTTATTCATTTCAAATTGACTACACCACATGTATGCCCACAGCTTAACCACATACGTCACTCCAATGTCTGGATTGATTTACCCCGAAGTGTCAAAGGCTGAAGATGGTATCTTCCGGATATTCTGTCCCAGGATTTGATACCCAAAGTATATGCAGCTTAAGGCTCAAAATGACCCCAGTAAGATATGATATAACAGTGAGAAAGTATTTAACTGAGTTCATATGCTTAGGAACAATACATACATGTATACTTGAGCAACTGTCAACCTTCAGCACGAAATCCTACTTGTGTGAGTTCTCCAGGTCAAGTTCACTCTGGGATGACCTTGACCCATTTTCATAGGTCAAAGAGGGCAGAGGTTGCGATAAAAACTGATGCATTGAGGAAAATGCTGTCGGGAAAACCCTTTCATGCACTTCTTAATAGGACCAAGGGGCACGAGACGTGCTCTGACACATTTGGTAAGAACACAGCCTGCACCTACTATATTAGCAGTCGTATGAGTGTATTTCTTCAGCTGCGATCAAAATGTGCACACTTTTGTGACTACAAGAATTCACTCAGATTTCTATTTTTCTCTAGAAGAATTCAATGTTAAGCTATTTCTACCCTGTACTGTACACCCAATCCATTAACTGGAATGGGAGATACAGATATCAAGATTTAACAGACGGATAGATGGACAGAACTCAGACTCCATATTATAATATACAACCTCATCTAACAATGGGTGTATAAAACAGCAAACCAACAAATGTATGTATGGTGTTTTCATTTTTTAAATTACCCTGTATATACACAACAGTTGTAACTATAATATTGCTCATGTAACTATGGCATCTGGGGAGATCTGGAACGACTCTCAGCAGTACTTGAAGCAAGATTCGTTAAGTCTGCTGATTGCTACAAAAAAAAAAAAACCTCACACAATTCTCTTATTCCTTCCGTAGCTATGTCATATTTTCTCTCTTGTTATCCTGGAAAGTATTTGCTGCAAACCTTCACCATCACTGCCACAGCAAAACATAGTAAAGTGGTCCCAATTCTGATTACTAGGTAGAACGTTGTATATCATCCATGTTGAACCCGATTCAATGAAATATAAAATGCCTTCTTGTCATTCAAATCATGCCATCCCACTGGTCCGATTTCGCAATCCGCACAAGTCAAGTATTTAATGGTTCCCACTGTGTTTGAGAAACCCACATTTTCAAACGTGAACATGTCATCAACTAGCCAATAATCAGCTAAGTTTTCTTCAGTGGACAAATCGGAAGCTTCCGTCTTCTTCTTCATATGAGGTAGTGGAAACTGAAAAGATAAATGGGAAAACAATTAATACAAAAGGACCTTCTCGAGTATTTCAAAACGGCGAATCAATACTTTCAATTTTATTCATGAGGTCATACATTTAGAATATATTTTAAATTTCATCTATTTTTCATCTCTTTAGTAAAATGGTCAATTGCCTATAGACATATGCATCATCCATGTAATGCTGGAGTCAAATTAAATCCCCACCCCCCCAACCTCGGGCAAGGGTCCGGTTTAGTGGGGAATTACCTGGGGATTCACAACATGTTTACGCCCCAGGTAGTGGGGCTTTCACACATTTTCAGTCCTGTTTATCTTGGGATTCAGTTACAGGGGTCGAAATATTCAAAATAATTTACCTGTCATACGAGACAGGTGACCAAAATGTTTACCTGTCACCTTTAAGAATTACCTGAACATGCAATCGTTGAAATTGTCACATACATGTAACTTGAGATTAATGACAAATTTAGATGTTGCAAGACACTAATAAATTAATGACACCTTGTTTACTTGCACTAATTAGCAGGTGTTTTGAATGAATTTTGTTGAAGATATATTTTGAACACCAAAACAAAATTATTGGCTACCTGTCAATAGAGACAGGTACTTTATTTCTCTACCTGTATCTTTCAAAAATTACCTGTCAGAGACAGGTAGACAGGTGTAAATTTCGACCCCTGAGTTAAGACTTCTTCTACCTAGAGATGGGACATAAATTGTATTTGGTTGAGGTTTAGGCAGGGATTCACTTCAAGTTCAATGTTTTGCCCCAGGGGGTAGGGCATCGAAGCATTTTAACAACTATCATTTGCTAAGTCCCCACTAAACCCCGAGGTTGGGGGAAGTTTCTTGACTCCTGCATAAAACATTATAGGTTTTCCACTTGCAATTTGGAGAGCTCAACATCGCTTCCAAATTTTCAAAATTATCACATATATCAAGTCTTAAAATTTGACATGCCTCCTTTCTTCTCTAATTTCGGAGGGTTTACGCAGGCGGGGGAGGGTTTACGCACTTCCTTGGAAATGTAAGATGCTTTTCCTGCCAGGAGAATCACGCTGGAACACAGCCGACAAACAACCTTGGTTCTATTTCTTCCGTCTTCTACTAAGCTGTCCACTGGTGCCACCTCAGGACCTGTGTCAGAAGTATCCATATCTCAGACGATCAGACAATAGTCGACAAAAACTGAAACGAAAACACAAACACGTTGTTATCACCGGAAGTAGGTAGGGGTTTCTCGCCCCTTTCCGGTACGATACGTCGTGAGCAGGTGAGGGGCAGTGCAAAATTACCCGTATGTGTTTGTATGTGCGAACGTTGCGGATCGTGCAGTTAAACACGTGAGAGACAAATCAAATAATAATAATACACGTACTTACAACAAATGTGTTATTGTGGTGATATCCATGAGAAATTGGACCAAAATGAAAAAAAAATATATATATATACCTATCATTTAAGATGCCCCCTTTAAGGATAATTCCCGTTTGTGGTTGTCGTGAAAATTCACACCAGTTGGCAGATCGCGTTTGTTATTTCATTTTCAGATAATTTGAACCTGGTTGATTTGGGACTTGTGCGAAAGGTTTGTGTATGAGATAGAGAGGACAGGGCTGGAGGACGGGATCTGATGGGGAACAGGTTCAGTGGGTTGGTGGTACGGACTTGCAAATCAGATTGTGGTTGTGTTGGAAACTGGGGTCTTTGTAATACATCTCGAGTAACTTGAATTGAAATTTGCAAACAAGCAGGATCAAAATTAGATGGAGAAAACCATCCATGAATTGATGTGATATCTGACGGTCGTAATTCATGGATGGAGCGCCAAGTCATAGTAAAACACCGAGTAAAAATCCAGCCCCCCTCGCCTGACGAGGGAGATGGTATTTACGCTAAAAATACGGCGAAAGCATCCAAGTTTAGCAACTTACTATCTCCTCAGATCATTATCCTATCCATAAACACCGTTTATTTGGGTATTCGGCTCTGTTTTGTTGACATAGCAGCATAAATCCACACCTGCTGTACCGTTTTCTTCCATCCGCCTCTGTTCGCTCGAAAGTTAGGCCAAAAAACATGCGCACACGATACACTTTACGTCATAGTCACGTGACTCTCATTTGGCGACCCGTCGTCATCTGCGCTTTTCCTCCACACGTGGTTTTGTAGCTGTCAGGCGCGATAGAATAATGGCAGAAGCGGCTATCACGCGAGATAATGAGCTGTATTAACTGCAACCAGGAATTCATTCGTAAGTCTGGCCATGGATATAGCAGGCATCCGGTAACCTCAACATTAAGGGGGTCCGATTTAACCGTGAATGAAGCACTGACAGCAGAATTTCTTAATATCAAAGCCTTCACCCCGGAGAAAGAGAAACAATTTATATGTTCCATGTGTTTCAGGAAAGTACTATGCTCACGTTGATTGGACATTTTTCACGGCTAAACATACCCTCTCCTTTACCAATTGCAAAATAAAGCACAAAACGTAACAAATTGATAAATTGTGTATTTATCATTATTGGGCATATTGATTATTTAACCACGGAAAACTAGATTTGACTGTTATCCTAAGGGATAACTGAGATACCCCCGACCTGTCTCCCCGTGTGAGTAATAATCCAATATAGTATGAAAACGATAATATAATGGTCTGGGAGTTCAGATAGCCACACATGAATTGGGCATGTTTTTTTCCTTTTCTGTGACAAATGATAGAATAAGACAAATTATCATGAAAAATACTGCTTGCTGATAATGTTACCAGCACTCACTAGGAGGAAGTAGTCTATCACGGACAGACGGACGGACGGTCAAGCTGATTCCATTATACCCCCCTAACTTCGTTGCGGGGGTATAATAAGTTATGTTTACAACTACGAACTTACAAGATCCAGCAACAACGGTGGAAGAAAGAAACAGCTACCGGTACTCTTCCCGTAGCCCGTAGGCAACACTGCGAATGCGTGATGACCGTTTAAAACATTGCAAATGACATCGATTTGCTCCCGTTTCAAATCATATTGCAAGGGTAATGACTGTTTTAGTCTTGTGAATAGGTCAACAATGTCAGATTGTGAAAACGGCTTGCTCGCCATTATTCTATCGCGCCTGACAGCTACAAAACCACGTGTGGAGGAAAGCGCAGATGACGACGGGTCGCCAAATGAGAGTCACGTGACTATGACGTAAAGTGTATCGTGTGCGCATGTTTTTTGGCCTAACTTTCGAGCGAACAGAGGCGGATGGAAGAAAACGGTACAGCAGGTGTGGATT